>OZ024912.1:57047054-57082054 GCA_964017125.1 Flabesymbios commensalis
ACAATCTAACAATTACTGTTAGCGACCCTGGTGATCTGATTGATGTACAAGATGTCACTATTAACCTCAGTGATGTGAATGAGGCTCCAGTTATTCAGAATCTACCCGACAGTATTAGAATATTTGAAGATGTCGTGGGCAAAAGAAGCCTGTTCACTGTCAGCACAATCGATCAAGATATTGGTGATGTGATTGCTTATTCAATAGTTGCCACGCCTTCTTCTGCTCCATTCGAAATAGACAATACAGGTATTTATTTTGTAAAGTCATGCCATGATGTCACACGGAGCTAATGTTAACTATTCAATGTTAACCCTTACAGCGCGGGGACCAACTTTAGTCGTCAGAATCTGACGTCTGTAGACGTCAGATTCAGACACGCTCGCATGCAATTGAGATGGTGTTTGTGTTTATAGCGACCGGGCATGCTGGGAGTTCAGCCAGAAGTTTCATGCAGTCAGGAAAATAATAAGCTTATGAAACGCAGCCGGGATAGATGCTCAGAACTGTGAATTTAAATCGTTTAATGCCCCGTTTTTGCAGTCAAAATACATAATACACAAAAATATGACCAAAACCTAACCTAAACCATCCTCATAGTCCCGTTTTTTTCGAAGAATAATGACTTTATTCCCAACTCCACTGAGACATCATAGCCGTTCTCAGATGACACACTTGAACATGCATGCTCCGCACACGCGATCAAGTCACCCTCTCATTGGTCAAGTTATGTTTGTTTGTTTGTTGAGTTAGCGAGCCCTATAACCGGTCTGCCCGGGCCTTACGACAAGTGTCAATTGCTTTGAAACCTAGCCACGAGACCAAGAGCTACAAACAATCAGATCACTAAGTAACAAGCTAGACAACCACACTGTGAGTAGGCCTAGCTAAGAATTCACCCCTCGGTCCGCACGAGGCTTGCCAGTGTACTGTCACGCTGGGGTTAGAGTAGGCATACCCCGACCTCGGCCCCCATGTTAATTTCCGAGGAGGAAGCCAGAGGGAGCTGAACTTCACTATTGCTGTGAATAGGTCAAAAACGCCCCTGATATTGTGGTATCACCACCCTAAACTGTCAGTGCGCTGTCTGTGATCATTTTCGAGGTTTGTTTTGTAGGTCTACTGTCTGGCACTCCCAGGAGTGTTAAAATATCGCGGGAAATCCCGTCATTATTGTTGTTTTCGTTACTTTTCAGTTATTGTTTTCATTTATTTTAACCTAGTGCTGAACGATTTTGCTAGTTTAGGTATGAAGATAGGCATTTTTAAATTGTTCTGCCCGAATACTATGAACTATATCGCATATAAAGCTCGACTTTCAAAATGAATAAATGTAGGCCCTATCACTGACACGCAGGTCGGATGCCTCACCAAATTTAAAATAGCATGTTTTCGGTGTTGGCTCATTTTTTTGGACACAAATGTTTCACTGAACCAATTACATTTTTATGTGGCTTAGAATATTGGGTTCAACCCCTTTGGATTGGCTACGACCACCGGTTTCAGACAAAAAAATTATACAATTTTTGCTGATCCTTGTCAGCACATGCTGTCACAATTTACAGTAGCCATTTGTATCCTCGTTTACGACCACTTATAACAAATTATGTAGGCGATTTGACTTTGCAGAATACACAAATAAGTGAACTAAGAGGGTGCTCTGTATTCAAATTTTTTTGGCCCACGGGGGAATTTTGGAATCGCTCGAGATGCATCTAGTGTAGCCGTGAAACCTGTTTCAGCCACTGGGGCTACATCCAGTGCACTTTTCCTACTTTCACATTAGCAGGGGTGAATGAATTTCGCTGATTTACATGTAAATTTTTAATGAATTTTCCACACAATAAGCTGAGACGCAGCTGCAGGCCGTGGCCCAGTTGATTCGCCCCACTGACGTCGGCTACCGCTACTAGCTTGATTCGCCCCACTGACTTCGGCTACCGCCACTAGCTAGACCTATCCTATAGTCTAGGTCCTATAATATGCCAATTTAGTGTGTATGACTAGGCCTATAAGCTAGACCTATACATACGCCGGTAGGCTTCAATACATTTTTGGGTAGGCCTATACAAATGCAAAAGGTCTTGCAGACCCCCCCCCCCCCTCACACACACACACCCAGGATGCAGACAGTTGACAGAACAGTCAATTGCCATTCTATGCATATTTTCGGAGCCCACATCTAGGCCAGCCTGTAACGTTAGGCCTAGCCAGTCTTTAGGCCTAGCTACTCTCTGAACAATCGTATTAGCCCACTGGTAGGCTTAATCACTGATAGCCTGTAGCCTAAATCATGCATATTATAGGCCTGCATAATTACGAGGGTGCACATGGGTCCTGGAAATTATGGATTATTCCCAGCTCACTTTTTACCCAGCTATTCGCTTTTTATAAGGGAAAAATGATATAAATATAGATAAAAATATATATAAATTTTAAGATTCAGTTTTTACACTATTTATAAGCTGAAATCCTCGATGTGCGGACCCTAAGAACAGGCGATTCGCCGTTCGTTTTTTAACCCATGTGCACCCTCAATTATATAGATGTTACTAGCGGCTGTGTTTGGAGGCTATACTTGCTACTGTTACAAGAATATCGCCCTCCACTACGCATAGGCCTAACACTTTGTGAACCTTTGTGGAGGGTGGAATTTGCTGATTAAAGTGTAGTCTAGGCCTACACTACACTGGTACAGAAAATATAAGGTCTCACACCACCCCATCCGCACGTTAGCGTATTAAAAAAAAAATTTGTAAAAAATATAATCAAAAAAGAGGCCAACGAATTTATGATCTAGGCCTGAATTGCGGTGATCCGTTATCTGAAGAGAAGGGGGCGCCACAGGGGTTTGCCCTGCATTTTTTAAGGGAGGCTTATAAGTTTGGCAAAACATAGGGTGCCCTTCTCCCCTTGGATCCACCACTGCTAACCTCTACCCATGCAAACACCAATTTTGTCTATCAATATTACAAAAAATATGTGAAAAACCAACAGAAAGCATAGGGCCTGGACCTATTTGGTAAATTGATCGCTCAAAATGGTGCATTTATTAATATAGGGGACTATTAAAAACATTTTGCGAAAAAACGAATATCCTACCTGGATCGGGCGAAAAAACTGTCACTTTCAAGATCACTATATGGGAGCCTATGACAAAAGGATCACAATAGCCGTCTGTTGTGGGGGGTTATTAAATATGTCTGAAGTTGCGGAATAAGTTCTCCGAAAATTTGTTTGTCCCCGAAATTTTTTTAAAACAAATCCTGTTGACTTACAATTTAGGTCTGGATGCGACTCCAACCTAGGAAACATTCACTGATTTTTAAGCAGGAGGTCAACCTTGCTATTGACTATAAGTATTTTAAAATTAGATTGATTGAACAGGAATAAACAAAATGTTTCAATTTTATTTCACACTCATTATCAATACATATATATTATACATTTTTCAAGTAGGCCTATCTGGAATAATTTCTCATCTGTCCCAGCAATATTTTTTTCTGTGACAAATAAATTTGGTCAGCAACAAATTATTGCAATATATTGCTAATTTAAAAAAAAAATACACAGTAATATCCCTTGCTAATTATCAAGCATATTATTTCTAGAATGTGAGAGTAGAAAACTTCAGACTTAATTTACATTTCTAGAATTCTTGACATTAGTTTTCATCCACATTTGTTACCCTATTTTTCAGTTCTGATATTCCTCTCATTATATTATTACATTTGTTGAAAGATATTGCATGTAGTGTATGCCCTATACACAATTAAGGAATGGAAAACACACACTGAACTGCACAAAAAACTTAAATACTAATATATAATGATAATATTAAGCAGGCCTACAACATGTACAATGTGTATTGTAATTGTTGTTTTTATATGCAATCAGAGCATTCACCATTAATAAATACACTACACCAGATGAATTATAACTCATTTGTAGAGGCTATCATACATGGCGGCCATTTTAAATTTCGGTAAAACCTTGAAAAATCACATGCACATCTCCATATCGCGGGGAATGTGATAGTAAAAATTAAGTAATATACGACCTAAGTTTATTAATTTTTGCGATCTCAAAAAAATTGAAATTGATCCGTGGCGGCTATTTTGAATTTCGGTAAAACCTTGAAAAAATCAACTGCACATCTCCATATTGTGGGGAGTGTGATTGTAAAATTTGAATAATTTCAGACGTTCAGTTTTAAAGTTTTTGCGCCCACAAAAAATTTTGGAGTTGACTTCTGGCGGCCATGTTGAATTTGGGTAGCATTTTTCAAAAATCACTTGCACATCCACATGTTGCTGGGAATGTGTTTTAAAATTAAAAAAAAACTGGCCAAAATATTTTTTTAAGTTTCAGCGACCACCAAAAAATTCAAGTTGAACCGTGGCGGGCATTTTGAATTCCAGTGAAACCTTAAAAAAGTCACCTGCACATCTCCATATGGTGGGGAATGTGATAGTAAAATTCGAATAATTTCAGACGTTAAGTTTTAAAAGTTTTTGCGCTCACAAAAAATTTTAGAGTTGACTTCTGGTGGCGATATTGAATTCTGGTAGCATCTTAAAAAATCACTTGCACATCCCCATGTTGCTAAGAATGTCATGTTAAAATTAAAAA
Source organism: Flabesymbios commensalis (assembly GCA_964017125.1). Classification (NCBI taxonomy): domain Eukaryota; kingdom Metazoa; phylum Annelida; class Polychaeta; order Terebellida; family Flabelligeridae; genus Flabesymbios; species Flabesymbios commensalis. Next base: position 57,051,687 of record OZ024912.1, read on the forward strand.
AAAAATTAACTGGTAGGTTTTGATTTTTTGCGCCAACAAGAAAACCTGACGCCGGACAGAATCCTGGCGCAACTAAAATCCCTCTTCCCCTACGGGCAGGGGATAAAAAAACTGGCATTAATAATCATTCTATGAATTAAGCTAAATTAGTTAAATATCTATTTTTGATCAATATTTAATAAATATTATGGATATATGATTTGAAGCTGGAATTTACATAAATGCATAGGACAATGGTTGAATCACAATTTTAACCTTTATATATACCGGTAACTAAGGAGTTGTAATTTTTTATATTGTCATAACTTGATTACATGTGTGCTCATTCTCACTCACTTTGTTTATCACTTTATGCCATTAATTTATATAGGTTGTATCAATCAACTACCTTTTGTTATTATCTAAACATACCTTTTCTTATCAGCTGAATACATGCATACATATTTTCAATAGAAATTTTAATACCTAATATCTGAATATGATGTACTTTTTCATGTATGATGTGTATTAACCTATTAAAGGGCTAATTTTTAATTGGTACCCCTTAGCAAAGATGTTAAAAGTGGCATAGATTTAACATGTTTACAGATCAATACATGATATCCAATTACTACTCAACATTGTCATTTACAACTGTTTCCATTAGAAAATGACAGATGAAATAACATCACTATATAGGAATGCATGACACAATGTAGACAGTTTGAAGAAGCATTACATTTTTACTTCCACCATATTTCTCATAAATAATCGCAATTCAAATATTCCTAACTTTCACATGCCTTTCAATTTAGTGTAAGATATCACATTTTGAGTCAGAATTGCCTAATTATATCACTGCAAATTGTCTAAACATTATTTGACACTCCAAATTACCATGGGGTCCCTCAAAACCAAGTTAATTAGCTGAAAAGATTAAAAAATCATTGTTTGACAATTCATTATTAAATTGATCATTACATGTACATTCATTGCCTGGAGGCCTACTGCCAAATTTGTATATGATCATACCAAGCAAAATAATTCATGAACATTAACCTAAGCTTCTACTTGTAGTTTCAATTTTAATACATACATGTACATCCTCATTATGATTGTGATGTAATATACTACTACAATTGATCAAAAGAATATTACCGGAATTCAAAATATACAAGATGTGGGTCAAACATGTGAAATGTGAAAAATATGTGCTATTTAATATCTCATTTGAAAATGTGCATTGCGACAGATTCTACTACAAAACACTGGTTGATATGCCAATTAAAAATTTCATTGTGGTGAAGTGTAAGGTGAGAGAGATAACAGGTTGAATATGACTGTTGTAGCAATCTTGTGATGCACATGTTTTTTTCCAATGAGCAGTTCACCATGGTCACTTCTTTCCATTGAACTTGTTGCATGAAGAAACATCATGTCTGCAAATATATATATTTCATTGTTTAAATATAGAAGTCTTTTTTCTTTCATTTGAAATGATAGCAACAAATTTTAGTCAATATGTTGTACCTGTCTTTCCCACACTGAAATTTTTAGGAGTTATTATTCAATGTTATGCCTAAAAGATGAAAACATAGAAATAATAAGATAATTTACCAACTGTTATTCAACTTTTCATCCACTTTGAAGGAAATTAATCATATATAGCTAATTTGATGCACACTCATTTCATTTCCAATAACTGCTCTAACCTGCTATTAAATAAAAAAGATTAAAATCAACTGAAGTGCTGATTAGCAGTGGAAGTGTTAATCGATTTTACTTACCATAATGTTAAGCATGTTAATATAACTGTGAAACCTCATACAACAATGTAGCACAGACCAGATTTTCTGCCTTTATCTCACTGCCTAGTTTACATCTGAAATAGAAACAAAAACTATCATTGGATTGAATTTGTCTAAAAATAAATGCAGTAAAACACCCCAAATGTTACTCATTTTTCATTAACATGAAATTTTCTATAATTATAATTACTGAGAAAAATAACAGTTCTGAACTTCATAATGTTGGAAGCACAATTTTGAATACATTTAGAAAATTGACAATTTATATGTCAGTGCAAGGGTTGAATTATTTGAGATTATTACAATGTACGTAATATGCACAATTTCTAAGTTAGTGCAAGTGGTGAATTACTTCAGATCTAATCTAGTTAATAGTTATCATTTACTTTGTAATATACAATTCTCAGTATCAAATGAGAGGAAATTAGTTATACAGAATACAGATTTATACACCTGTGCACTTTTTTAATTAGAATTTAGACAAATAAATAATAAAAAGTTAAGCAAAAATATTAATATTAAGTAGGGATGTTAACCTGGATTTAGTTGGCCTTGTTCCTTTTGTGTCTGATATACTGAGTTTGAGATTCCTCTCAAGGAAATTTTGGTTGTCAATAAATGATTTTCGATAGATTTTCAGAAAATTCCTTTTGAAAATGAGGTTCAGTACCCCTTTACCACCTAGTATATGGATCCACTACTGATAATCATATATGGGTAGCATGAGCCACTGTCTTAGCTAGGATTTGACAACTGCCCTTTTTTCCAATTACATATTGCATATTATGTAAAGGAAGAAAATGCAACTAACTGGCTACAGGTGCATTTTCTTTCTTTACAGTGTACTTTGGACAATTTTCCTGTCTTGATACCCATCCAAAAAATGGGTCGCTGGCTAACACAGTGGTATCAGCATAATAATAGATTTTACTTGCATTACATAATTTATGACACATGCAAATATCGATTATGTGTGTAAAGTTGTGTAAAATGTGTGTAAAGTTTTGTAATGAAGTAATGATTCCTCCATTATAAAAATTAAAATATAATCCATGAAATATTTTAACACATTTGTTTGACATTTATTTGAGGTAAATGTTATTGCATGAAGGTAGAAAAAAAAATCGGTGGTGAAATGGTTAACTTAACATTACTGTAGATCTCGTAATTTTTGCGTGTTCAGATTTTCGCTAATTTGTGATTTTACACGAAGTCTAGAATTCGCAAATTATTTATTTCGATGATAGGTAGAGCTATTATAATATTTATTAATTTCGCGGGACTCCTATATTCGTGAATTTGTCCTCCTCTTGAAATTCGCGAAAATTAAAACCTTGCAAAAATTACCAGATCTACAGTATTATAAACTGGGATTGGGCTATTCTTATTCTGTTGGTTTAAACATCTCTATTTTTTTATTGGAACAATAAAAAAAATGTAATACAAGGCTCCTATCAAGGAGGCAATATTCTCAATCCCATTTAGTGGCACAGCTAGCTTAACAGGCGGCAGGCAGACACAGGCAGGCTATCACCGCCACAGATCTGAATAAGCCTAATAAGCGGTTGGTGGGTGGAGGTGGTAGTGACACAGTTCAAATAGGTAGTATTAAACTGTTAAAGGACAAAAGTATTGCAATTATAAAGTTTAGCTGATGAAATAAAGCAGTTTAAGGAACTGGCTCAGACTAAAATCATTAAAAAATCGGTGATTTTATTTTGGCTTATTAATATGACCATATAATGTAAACATGTCCATAGACTAGAACTGCAAAAGTTTTTTATTTTTTGTGCTGCGCATTTACCAGTTAGACTAGATATATGGAGACGTAATTCCCGTATTTCTCATTTTTGACATGGCTGTCCAAAATAAGAAATCAGAAATTTCGTCTCTTTATCTAGCCTAACTGGTAAATTCGCAGCACAAAAAATTTAAAAAAATTGCCTTTCTAGTCTGTGGACTGACATGTTTACATCATATGGCGATCATGTTAATATAAAGTCAAACTAAAAGCACTGATTTTTTAAAGATTTTAGCCTGAGCCAGTCATTTTAAACTTATTCTGCTAGGTGCATTGATTGCCCAAATGTACACATATATATATAAGGATCCATGAAAAAACAGTTTAGCAGGTCAACTTTTAAATTTATGTAGGTGTATTTTCCACTCTTTTAAGATTTCTGTCACAATTGAAAAACATAATCAAAGCTGATTTATCAAGTAGTTCAAGTACAATTTATATTCAGGGATATGTAGACCTCTAACTATATCATGTAGATGCAATATGCCATATCATATATTCTGTAGGCCTAATATTAGACCTAGCTAGGCTATTTCACACATTTTAAATTTAATTACATTAAATAGTGGTTTGGCTGGAGAAGTATATAACTTGGCCACACCTGTTCTAATGCCTGGTAAATTATACAGACCCGACCTTGAAGCCTAAAATATTCACGAATTACAAGACCATAGATTTTGGATCACATTCAGTATCTAGACGAGAGTCCTTGCAGCCATTGAATTCAATTCTATCCTGACAGTCCAACCGAGCTTTTCGGTATTTACTCTGTCAATACTCATGAAATTTGGGCCATGTAGGCATCTATCCTGAAAATTTTGTAAAAAATATTTTAAAAGACAGACCATTTGACATGTAGACTTTGTAGACTAGTTAGCAAATTTATTAATTATAAGGCCCCTCTATAAAGTTAAAAAAAAAACATTTTTAAACTTCATTCCGGTTTACTCTCCAAATTGTATTACTGTTATGTACCTGTATGTCAAATGGTCTGACTTTTGAAATACTCTGTCTATGGGAAGTTCGCAAAATTTTCAGGGATGTTGCCAAATGGTCCAACTTACAAATAGTCTGTGTGTACAACAAAATTCCACAAAACTTCCAGCGATGTTGTCATTGTTGAGGGAAGATGAAAAAATGACCCCAAAAAAAATTTCACTCTCAAATTTCGAATAGCGCCTTTATCTACTCCCACAGACTGTAGACGGTAGGTCTCGACACTTAACCGTTGCCGTTTCCCCTGAGCAACCGACTTTATGGTGGCAAGTAAAAAAATTCAGACAGTGGCCCCCTGGGCAATAGCTTCAATTTTCACCATTTTAAATTTGAGCGACTGTCACAACAGACATTAGCATGTCAATGGCAAGTCGGGCAAGTGATAAACTTGGGGGGCAAGTATCCCAAAAATGTTCTCGCCTTCGGGCAGTTAGTGTCAAATGGTCAAACTTTTAAAATATACAATATTTTGTTATAAAATTTTCAGGATCGATGCCAAATGACTAGAAAATAATAGGCCTAGACCAGGCTAGGGTTTACTATTTTTCATGAATTCGCTTGAGAATTTAACCTTTAAATATTGAATGACTGGATACTGAAAAGCTAACTTTCATTTTGGACCATCCTCCACCGTCGGACAGACTATAGAATAAGCTAGCACTTGACCAGCAGGACAGCAGTATTAGCACTGAGTAGCAGGTCGGCCGAATCTAATCACTGACACTGACTGACTGAAAGAGTATCAGAATCTGGGTAGGCCTAGGACTAGGAGACTGTCACTGTCAGTGAGTGGGAATGACTCTCACTGTCTCAGTCTCACAGTCACTGTCTCAGACAAATCTACGAGGGGGTGGGGGGGAGATGGGTAGCGGTTGCAACCCCCCCTCTTGCTGGCCCATGATGTGCCTGTGAGCATCTACAAATTCGAAATTTTCTGGGGGAGGGCCCCCAGACCACCCGCAACCCCTCCTTTCATTTAAACCTGGATCCGCGCCTGGTAGTCCAGTGGTAGGCATACTCTTGACTTAAGTCTGTCAGTTTCAGTGATTCAGATTGTGATGCGACTGAGTCACTGATGACACTGACAGTGTCACTGTGACTGGTGACTGTGTCAGTGCTGACTGATGCCAGTGTCACTGTCAGTGATGGTGATTGGTGCTGTCAGCGTCAGTGACAGAGTCACTGACTGTCAGTGTCAGTGTCAGTGATGTGATGATTATTATACTCGCCGTCAAATCAACCAGGATCGCATGATTTTCGGCGATTTCCCCGTCAATTGTGAACCGATTTTCTTCAAATTTTACAAAGGCCATTTTCTATTCAAATTCTAACCGCCCTGAAAACTTCGTAAACTTATATAGCGTATTTCAAAAGTTAGACCATTTGACATGTAATGAATTTAAATTATAACGTTCCTCTTTAAACCCATTAAAATAATTTTAGAATTTTATTACATGGCAAATGGTCTAACTTTTAAAATATTAAATATTATTTTGCGAATTTTTTACCCCTGTTAGGATTTTAATAGAAAATGGCCTCTGCAAAATTTCAAAGAAAAATCGATTAAAATCTTTGGAGAAATCGCCGAAAATCATGCGATCCTGGTTGATCATTTTTAATTTGACGGCGAGTAGGGCCTATAGGCCTAGTATTACCCGAGGCTGAGACTGAGTCTGCCTGAGAGTGGCAATAATTATTATTATCTAACTTGTGTTGTGAGGGTAGGCCCATCGTGACATGAGGCATGCAGTGGCGGATCCAGAATGTGCAAGAGGAGGGGGCGTAAAGCCACATCTTGGCTGAAAAACTTCAAAAAAGGGGTGTTAATGTTAGCTTCACTTCATTAAAAAAAATGCATGAAAATTCAATATTTTCACCAATAACGGGGGGGGGGCGTACGCCGGGTACGCCCTATGCTGGATCCGCCACTGGCATGACCATGTCATGATGATGACATTAAGATTAGGCCTCGAGGGGCCTGAGCGATAATCGAAGTGATTACATATACAGTGACACTGACAGTCTGGCCGACGCCGGCGGAAGCAGGCCTGGTTAGATCTAATTAGACTAGGCCTACTTTAAAAGTTATTAATGAAATCAAATAATACATACCAATCCATAGTTAAACCTTGTTGTTTAATCTGTTGATGGTCTTCTTACATTTCTTAAAACATGATTCCAAAACCAAATTGTCAAAATATTTTCACGTGACAAATCTTGGAGTTGGACTTGGACTCAGTGAGTGGTCTTGGTCAGTTGGTGACCTTATTTTTTTAAATACCCTATCTTTCAAACTTAAATTCATTAGTAATCTTAAACTTGGTAAATGTCCCTAATATTTGTTTTTATGCATCTTACAGGTTGAATTGTAATTTTGGTAGTCTTTTTTAAAAATGGAAATTTGACCGATGAGAAGAAAAATTAATCGCGTGTGCGGAGCATGCATTTCCAAGTGTGTCAGCTGGGAACGGCTGTGATGTCTCAGTCAAGTAGGGAATAAAGTAATTATTCTTGGAAAAAAGCGGGACTATGAGGGTGGTATAGGTTGGGTATCGGTCATATTTTAGTGTAATGAATATTTTGACTGCAAAAATATGTCTATTAAACGCTTTAAATTCACATATGAGAACATCGATCCGGGTTCGGTGAAAATTCGTTTCATAAGCTATTTCTTTTTTAAAACTCTGGGTCTCAGATCCGGTTCAATCTCCGGTCACTAAGTGTCCCCATCTATATCTCAATTGCAGGCGAGCGTGGATTCAGACGACTAAAGTCGTCTCCGCACTGTAAGATAAACTATATTAATAATGGCCGTAGACCTATAACACAGGTATTCAAATGAACCAGAAAGAGCTAACTTTTGAAAAAACCCTTTTGTTTCCATGGTTTAAACATGTTAAACGAGAGTATTTAAGTATTTAAGCGCTTTAAGGCTTAATAATAGCGCGTGTTTCGGGGTAGTTGTGTTTATTTGAGACCCGGCTTGTGAGAGGAGATCCCTACCAGGTGATTTGAATACCTCAAATACATTTTTGTCTGTTTATATTCCAGGTCAGATTTCAACAAAGTCTAGTGCAACATTTGATTTTGAAACTCGGAATACGTATATGATAGAAGTGACCGGTTCCGACGGTGAATATGAAGATGTGCAGCATATATTCATCTACATTGATGATGTAAACGAGAAGCCATTCTTCACGGATGTTCATCTGCTTGGAAACATCTTGGAAAGTGTTACCACTTCGCGGGTAGTTATATCACTGGATGCGACAGATCCAGAAAAAGATGTATTGGTGTACGAGATCGGCGCCTCTGATCCGCCGGGAGCACCATTCACTATTGACAGCTATGGTAACAGAATACCAGCACGTAGTGTTTTAACCCGTTCAAGCCTGAATTTACCATTGTCATCTTCATCCACTACAAGCCGCGAATTGCTGTCGCAATTCTCGACTTGTAGTGGACGAAGATGACTTGAAGTGGGTGAAAAATTAAAGAAAATTGCCATGTATTGGTAAGCCAGTTTCATGGAAATTAATTTCCCTTCTGAAACCCTCAGTTGTAGGGAAATAAATTGTGTTTTTCAGTGATGTAAAACGATGCTTTAATGCATCGTGAGGGCTTAAAGGGTTAAAAAGTATTACCTAATGTTTTTAAAATATTTCAAATTACATCTAAGCCATTATTTAGAAAGTCACAATCAAGAAATACATATAAATATAAAAACTGATAATGTTTTGTGACATAATAAATTAGTTTTTTATTGTTACAATCAGAAAATGAAAGTTATACCTTCAAATGCTGCTTTGATGTATGATTGTAATGTAATGATTGTGTGTCATTTAAATATTTACATGAAACGTTGGGTAAGTCATTTTATGTGGCGAAAATAAAGAATGACATGGCACAGTATTGGTGAAAAACAGTTCCTTGAATAACATTGTTGGCTTCATCATTGAATAATTATGTATTTCCCAGGTGAGATATATCTGGATCCACCATCACTGAATTACGAACTGGTGTCAGAATATACTTTACTCGTGAAAATTACGGATCCATATGGACTTGATGACCATGTGAACATTACAGTGCCGATCACAGACGTCAACGAGAAGCCTGTCATCCAGAATCTGCCTGATGATGCTTATATTGTAGAAGGATCTACTGGTAGTTTTAATGTGTTTGATGTGAAGTCTGTTGACGCAGATGGTGATTTGCTGACGTATACACTTTCCACGTTGCCTGAAAATGGCCCATTTTTCATCACTGCCTCAGGTGAGTTGTGTAAGCGTAGGCTACTGTAGTGTAAAATAAAACTGTCTAATTATATATATTATATTCATTATTCTACTTATAAATTCATAGCTGCTAATACAATGTATTATTTAATAATATATAATCTCAATGACTGGAACGTATTATTTTTCAGGTGAAATCTTTACCACTTTGTCAGCTAATTTTGACTACGAAAGTGTGAACATATTTGTTCTCCAAGTCACGGTGTCAGATGGCTTATTAAAGGACAGGGGGAACTTGACAGTGTTCATAGATAACGTGAATGAACGACCAGTGCTGTTCAACCTTCCGAGCACTGTGATCATCTCAGAACATCACGCAGGAGATGTTTATGCTGTCGAAGCAGAGGATCCAGAATCAACTCTCCTCAATTACGACCTCAGTTCTGATCCCAGCTCTGGGAATTCTCTATTCAGCATCAACTCATCATCAGGTATGTCTGATAGCAACCCAGTAAACACAAAGCATTTGTATTATATTTGTACAATGTTGGACCAACGTCGAAGACGTTGGGCCGACATTGTACAAATGTTATACAATGATTTGTGTTTGCTGAGAATCTACAAATGCTCATTATAAACACACTTGGACTTTGATGATGTTTTCTTGTGATAAAATAGGGCGTATTTACAACTTTGCTTGGAATGTTTTATATATTACAAATGTCAAAAGGTGCCCATTTTATTATAATTAAGTGGATTTAAAGAAATACGTCCATGCATAATGAGATTAATATTTTTTAGAAGTTATCATTGTTTAGTTACAATGTATTTTATTACCGTATTGTTTAGTAATATAAAAAAATCATTGTCGTTAAAAAATTGCTATATAATGCTTCTGTTTGATATATTCTAGATACCAACATTTTCAATACAATAGTTATGTTATGCATGAATGATATTTAAAATATAAACATATAAATTTAGGGGGTTTGGATGTCAGAAAATTAGATGTCAATATTTTAGCTAAAATTAAGCGGCACAACTGAAACACTAGCATCAGTAGGACTAACGTACCGTTCACAACCATTTTGTTTACTGTAGGCCAGGTCGTGGTTTCTCCCGGATTGAACTTCGAGACGATAGAGTCCTATAAACTTACAGTGAGGGTGGAGGACTTGAGTGGGCTTAGTACCACAGGGATCCTGACTGTGATGGTGGACAATGAGCCAGAACCTCCAGTGATTACAAATCTACCAGACACTGTCAGTGTGTCTGAAGGAGATGTTAATAACGCCGTAATATTCACTGTTACAACCTGGGATCCTGAAGATGACGTAATTATGTACAGTTTGACACAAGTTCCTGATACAGGAGAATTCTTCATACATGCCACCTGTAAGTTGGACTGAAAGTAGGCTACTATTACATTAATGAATCAAGAAATTCCCCATTCAAAACATGTGACAATATTCCAAAGATCACAAGTAAATATTTGTTTCGCTATATGAACGTAATATGTTGGCTAATTTCGCATATAATTTGTAATTTACTTGGCCGTCTATATTTTTGTTTAAAGCAATTTTAATTACATACTATCCACTATGTTTTATTACTAGTATTTGGGTACAGTGTCAATGGTTGAAATAATTATGTTTTCCTATTACTAGAAGAAGGCTATTCTTAAAAACAATTAAAACTTGACTAATCGTCGTATTATACGCTTATGTGAAAATAGGTTATCACGCGTAATATACAATATAAAATTTTCGTAATAATTTTATGTACAACATTGAAATTTAGAAAGAGAAATAGATGAACGAGTACATTATCAAGTGTCTGAATTGTTCACCACTAGACTGTTTAACCCCTTCAATTTTCAGTCACTTGAAGTTGTGTATCGCGGCAGCGAGACACAACTTCAAGTGACTGAAATATTTTATATATACCATGTAGAACAAATTTTTTTTCATTTTGAAATCATCCAAAATGTCTTAGTCAGCTCTTTTCGCGTTATTTGAATGCCTATGTTATGGGTCTGCGGCCATTTTAAAAATTCAGATATTTCAGGGCGCGTTAAAAGAGGTAAAATATTCTGGGACGTGAATGGTTGAAAGTCTTCTGTAATATTTGAAATATATCTTGTATACTCATTGGTGCAAGAAAGTGAATAATTACATTAAATTCATGTTTTAATAGCATTTTTTTTGATGAATGATAAAATGCGTGATCTTTGACGTTTTTTGTTCCAGCTGGGCAGATCTCACATGTGTATAATCCAAGTTTCTCCATTGGTGCCGCTCCAATCTACACATTGACAGTGACAGCCTTTGATGGTTCTCTTTCTGATAATGACTCTAAAGTCCTCACAGTGGCTACATTGGCAACAACAACACCTCATCCACCCAACTACAATCCTCCTTACTTCCTACCTGCATTCTACAACATGGAACTCCCGGTTGAAACGCAACCAGGAGAATACGTGGGACCTATATTTGCCTACGATGACGATGAAGGTAATTCGAATCTGCGTGCAATCTGTATTTAGTTGTGTTCTTGTTGTTTTCTTCTGATTTGCTGGCGGTTCAAATATCTCATTTTCTGATAGACAAAATAATAACTATCCGAAAAATGCAATTCGGGCATAGTTTTATAAACTAGATGACTGTATGGGATGTATGGGAGGGGGCTGGAATAATTTTTCAAAGTTTTTTTTTGTTTTTTACTGTACCCAGTATTATTCCAGTCTTTTCAAAATTACTGGTATATACTACTAATTATGATTTCTTCAACGAAAACAACATTATTTTGAACACTAAGTACATTTTTCGATGTTCTTGTTCCTAATGGGGTGCCAAGTGTTTTTACAACTTATTAATCTATTTTATTTCTCGTTGAATATGTGTACACATTTCGCTTGTCCAGGCTTTGTGGCTATGTAATAATGCATTTTTGATAGGATGGACAGAAAGAGGAGAGTTCTTTTGAACCTCAACCCCCAATCTCACTGGTTATTGAGCTTAACTCACCGGCTGACGCACGAGTCCCGAAACGCAGCGGTATCGTGAGTTGAAAACTTCAACTAGAACCGCACATGCTAACTAATTATTTACCATGTTTATTGTTACAGTCGCTTTGGACTTACATTACACCCTTGATTTTTCAACCGATTTTGTCGTGGGGAATCGTGATGGTTTGTTAAAAACAAACTCCGATCTTGCCCTCAGTCAGTATGATGTACTGGCAACAGCTGGGGACAACGGTATCCCTCAAAGATTTTCAGAGTAAGTAGTTTTTTTTTAATATGTGCCAGTCGTATTTATCAATGCTTATAATACACTCACACAGACGTCTTAATACATGTTAGATTTTGAATTTTTAATAGAGTTTTTTTAATTTATCAAATATAATAAATAATAAAATTCGGATGTGCAAGTAAACGTGCAGGAAATAAAATATTTTTTTTTCAGTAAACATACAACATTGCAATAGCCAACATTTATCCACAAAATGACCTTGAAAATTCTTTATTCTCAGACCTTGCAAAATACGAATAGACACATTCAGTGCATTTGACCACCTGGTCTACATCGACATAGACAGGAAACCCACCGGATTCACTGACTCAGACGTGCAGCAAGTGGCATCAAGTCTTCAGAACCAGCTGCGCAAGACCAAACCAGATGCAGTGGTGAGAATGATGAGTCTGAATAATGAGCGAGTATACAACAACGGCCTCCTGGGTGACACGTACGCTGGCCTGAAGGGGTGAGTTGTTTGATCCCTGCCACATTAACCCTTTAACCGCCGGTGTCGCATATATTCGGGTTTTCATTTTTATTAGCAAATTAAGTACCACCTTTTAAACATGTGACAAAGATAAAATGTTACATCAATCAGCAATATTTGAAAACAGATGACCTCCATTTTGCCAAATATGAATAATTTTCACTCACTTGAAGTTGTGGATCGCGTCAGCGAGACACAACTTCAAGTGGGTAAAAATTTAGATTGAATAATTTGGCAGTTAAAAGGTTAAGAGCTTTGAAAACATAAAGAGTATACCCATATTGAAGTCCAAGTGTCACAACAACATTGCAAGCTGCAATAAACATCGTAAAAGTGGAAAACTGATACGTTAGGCTACTAGTGGAGATGCTTATGCACACGGTATGCAATTGATTTTGGTAAATTTATTTTGGGGTAATATGTTCCTCAAGAAGTTATTTTATTATTCTTCCCGAACTGGTAAGGACAGGGGTTGAACATATCACTAGTTACTATGGGCTTAGATATGGCAAATTTTTTGAAATAAATACTTTTGGGCAGCCTCTGCATGAAATAATCTATATATTTTAATAACTGTTCTTATAAACATCTAATACAATTTAAAACTGTCAGCACGCCAGGGAGCCTGGTTGAAATAAATAATTTGTCTGCGACATGACTAGACCATGTACATTATGGTCGCTGGGGCTCAGTTTTCATACATGATCAAAATATTCACAATAAAATGTCCCACATTTTACACAGAGACAGCATAGGGATATCAGATGCAATATATTCTCTAAAAGAGCCCAGGACAAGCATTTGAACAAAGCAAAAATCAAATCAAAATCTGGGTGACGTCAATCGAAAGGAAAAATAATATATATATTGTGTACTAGTATCCTTTAATTCTGTCTGCTACAAATATTTGTCTGTAATAAAGGGGTCAACATTATCGCAAGTTCTCATGTCCAAAAGTCTAATTTATTGGGATTTCTTTACTTCGGGATTGATTTTGAATCTTAATTTCTGATATTTTCTGAAATAAAAGAAACATTGTCACAATTCTAGTCAATAAAAGTGAATAGAAGTGAATAACAAAAATAAAAACATTAGCGTTACTACCACATGAAAGAATCTACAGTTTCCACGAGTCTTGCTATAACCGTAATGACAAGAGGTATACCCTGGCTTCTCCACTCAGCAGTGGTGATAATGCAGATTCAACCATATTTATCATACACTACATAGCAACAATGTTTGACATCAGATGAACCGCTGGACTGAATAGATTACCTATTGTTACTCTGAGGAGATGCATGACGAGAAACCGTTATCGGACCAGTGAATGAACGCACAATAACCTACCATATTCAATCACTCCACCTTCACCCTGTGTCATCATAATTATGTACATCTTTTTATGTTCATGTCCATATTGCACTGTTTTTCCCCTATTATATAGACCCTCCCGATCAAAATGGAACCTTAAACTTATTATTTAGGCTTCTAGGGGTAGGCACTCTGCAAGTGTAATATTAATCGGTGGTCATTACTCGTAAATATGGCATATTTTATGTGCATAAGCTCCTGGCTACTCCCAGATGCTCACTTTTACTAACTGGCGTTACAATGATCATTCACAGTGACATTAACTTTGAATCTGTTACAATTTTCGAAGCCTAATATTCGTCTTCATCAGTATGTCGCATTCCAACTGAAGATTCATTTGATCACCTTGTCATATTCCTACTCAAGATAAGTCTCCATCTGGGCTCGTATTCTCGTACAAGTAACGATATATCGTAGGCTTCTGATTGGTCGAGATGGCCATCTCGACCAATCATAAGCCTACGATATATCGTAACTTGTACGAGAATACGGCCCCAGCAGGCCATATTCTCATATATACAACATGAGGTGTCCCAAATATATAGCTTCACTATACTTTCATGGGCCCATATTGAATCTAAATATACAAGTACCCTTATTCTTACCTGCTTAACTCTCAATGTGTGACACATGAACATATGCCAATAAAGTATTTGATTTATCATACAGGGAAAAGACGACACTGACCTTTGTTGTGCTCAATGACAATTCAACAGATTCTGAGGACAACATACGCACACAGAAGAAATTCATCAGTGGCGAAATTGTCGTGAACAGCACAACCATCAATCCGATCACTGGAAGTCCAAAACCGGCAGTCTCTGTTATATCGAGACGCTCTGTGACCCGTATCTATAAAGACTTGGCCATACCAGAAAAAGTTTCAGAAGATGACAGTTCCTGGACTGATGGCGCCGCGGGACCTGCAGTAGCTGCGTTATTGGTGATTGGAGGAGTTGCCCTTCTGGCTGGAGTTGGGGCAGCAGCAGCAAAACTGATATCACAATGTCGGAACCAAAATCCTGTAGGGTAAGATGCATAACTTATACAGACCTTAACCCTTTAACCGCCAAATTATTCAATCTGAATTTTCACTCACTTGAAAATGCATCTTAATATAACCATGGTAAGTAATAGGAATATATATTGTGTTTTGTGGTGGCCATTTTTTAATTTGACAGACTTATTGAATTTGTTGACATGTCAAAACATGTAAACAACATATTTGTAAAAATTATAGAAATTAAATATTTAGTCTTAGGTGGGCTTAAAACATCAATATTAACTAAAAATAAACCATAGAGTGATGTGAATAAAATAATTCAGGCATGCATTAGCCATTTTGATTTAATGCTCGTCTAACATGCTGTCTAACATTTTCACAGTGCCCTCAGTTGCTTACACAAGTCGATTTTTGTGCTTTTATCACCATTTATAAACTATAACCCTACACTTGTAAATATAGGCCGCACTGAGATACTGAGATATGCCCAGTACAGCTAAACCACGCCACAGGCAGCTATGCCTTAGTTAGCTATACCCCTGTCATTATTTCACACACAAAACAAATTAATTTATTTGTGTTCGTATTCATGTTTTATTAAATATATAGTGCTGTGGAGTTTACTATTATGGCGATAATGCTTTAACGTCAACCATTTCTATCCATTTGCAGTAATATGAATCATTTCTAATAGTATATATGTAGATGCCTATGGATATTATAAGGTAAACGCAAACAGTTTACATATATAGTCTATAATAGTCTGACTTGGCGTCTGCCGACTTTACGTGCAGGTTATTTATGTGGCCTGTTTATCAAGGATCCTATCGTACACAATGTCATTTCTGCCCTACTAGTTACTCATTCATACCTGTGCAGCGAATCACATACGGGTGAAGTGGGGGGTGCCTTGTCCAAAGACTTAACATCAAAACAACGACGTCCCAACTTTTAAAGGAGAGAAACATAATATTTCTATGAAAACCTACCTAAACAAGCGGGGATTGTACCCACATAGTTGGCAGTATAATTATAGTGAAGCACCACGCTGTGACCATTGTGCCAAAATATTCTCTCTATTAGGCCTACATATATGCGTAATCATAAACGTAATAATAATTTATCTTGCTAATTTATTATTAATGCTGTGTTTACAGAGGCGGTGGAAAAAGAAGAAAAACTGAACCCGAGGAGGAAAAAGATAAAAAAGAAGAAGGAGGAGATGACATGTATGACTTCAGATACAATGGAGAAAATATCCATTCATTTGCAAATGGAAAACCACCTTCTGCCCATCCTGCACCTTTCTAAATCTACATGTATAACGACCAGCGTAACCTGTTATACTCAGCTTCATGTGTTTTGATTGTATATGTATTGGTACAAAAGACCCGTTAAATATTTACAATCAATACTTTTTATTTATTAGTAGGCTACTATAATAATATAGTTTAGCCATATGGACAAGTTTGTAATTATTCAAGCTCTAACCCATGTATAATTCTCTAAGTTTATAAATATTTTTGGTTTCTATCAAGTTTGTGTCAAATATAAATACATACTCAATACATCATATTGTAAATAAGTTTTCTACGATTTAAACTTTAATTGTTTTCAGTTACTCGTGGCAATTATACTTATTGATGTTTTTGTAATCACTATTTATTCACAAGAATAATGCACTTTCTTCATCACGCTATATTTTGTCCTTGTCCTTGTCCATCGCTATCGAGATGGTATAGTTGCTATATCGTGATGGTATTTGGATCATTTGTATTTTGCGTCAGTATATTATATTTTGGTTTATTTGTGTTGCTTCTCTTCATGGTCCTATTATATCAGTATGTTTAATTTTCTCTTTGATTTTGTGTCAGGGTTATTATGTATTACGTCAGCTTGTTTCATGTTGTTTCTCATGTTTATGTGCGTCTGATTGTGTTGTATTGTGACACCTGCATTTCTTTGTACGCCCATAATGTGTATTGTATGTTTCTCTCGTATCATTTTGTTTGTGTATTTACGTAAGCATAGTGTATTTTGTTCTTCAAGTTCCCTATTTGTTGTAAATATGCACCCCTTACCATGCTTTAGCTAAGCTCGTGTGTGGAATTTTATTCAAAGGATAAATATGTTGCAATTAGATGTTTCTTTTATTGCTCATCTATATCTTTCATCCACAATCTCCTGCCTGGTTTACCCTGTATGGTGGACTTGTACTTCTTTGTTAATTTACTGTGATATTAAAAATGATTACAGTTTGTTCCTTGAAAAACATAAAAAGGTCCTTGAAAAATACATTAAAATGTACTTATTTTTTTATTGAATTCTGTATGAAGCCTGATTATTATGTATTCGTCTTACGTCCTCCGTCGTGATGTACTTTGTGTCTGGCTTGTTCTTTTTATGTGAATGTGTCGTCGCTCGTGATGTGCTTTGTGTCTAGTTTGTCGACCCTCGTGATGTCATATGTGGTTGTTTTTTATGTAAAGGTGTCGTCCCTCGTGATGTAGTTTATGTCTGGTTTGTTCGTCTTAGGTCAAGGTGCTGTCCCGCGTGATGTAGGCCTACTGGTGTGTTATTCCAATGTAAAGGAGTCGTCAGGTAGTTTGTGTCTAGTTTGTTCTTCTCATGTCGAGGTGTCGTCCCTCGTGATGTAGTTTGTGTCTGGTTTGTTCTTCTTAGGTCAATATGGCACCCATCGTGATGTAGTCTGTGTCTGGTTTGTTCTTCTTATGTAAAGGTGTCGTCTCTCGTGATATAGTGTGTTCTTCTTATGTAAAGGTGTCGTCCCTCGTGATATAGTTTGTTCTTCTTATGTAAAGGTGTCGTCCCTCGTGATATAGTTTGTTCTTCTTATGTAAAGGTGTCGTCCCTCGTGATATAGTTTGTTCTTCTTATGTAAAGGTGTCGTCCCTCGTGATATAGTTTGTTCTTCTTATGTAAAGGTGTCGTCCCTCGTGATATAGTTTGTTCTTCTTATGTAAAGGTGTCGTCCCTCGTGATATAGTTTGTTCTTCTTATGTAAAGGTGTCGTCCCTCGTGATATAGTTTGTTTTTCTTATGTAAAGGTGTCGTCTCTCGTGATATAGTTTGTTCTTCTTATGTAAAGGTGTCGTCCCTCGTGATATAGTTTGTTCTTCTTATGTAAAGGTGTCTTCCCTCGTGATATAGTTTGTTCTTCTTATGTGAAGGTGTCGCCCCTTGTGATATAGTTTGTTCTTCTTATGTAAAGGTGTCGTCCCTCGTGATATAGTTTGTTCTTCTTATGTAAAGGTGTCGTCCCTCGTGATATAGTTTGTTCTTCTTATGTAAAGGTGTCGTCCCTCGTGATATAGTTTGTTCTTCTTATGTAAAGGTGTCGTCCCTCGTGATATAGTTTGTTCTTCTTATGTAAAGGTGTCGTCCCTCGTGATATAGTTTGTTTTTCTTATGTAAAGGTGTCGTCTCTCGTGATATAGTTTGTTCTTCTTATGTAAAGGTGTCGTCCCTCGTGATATAGTTTGTTCTTCTTATGTAAAGGTGTCTTCCCTCGTGATATAGTTTGTTCTTCTTATGTGAAGGTGTCGCCCCTTGTGATATAGTTTGTTCTTCTTATGTAAAGGTGTCGTCTCTCGTGATATAGTTTGTTCTTCTTATGTAAAGGTGTCGTCCCTCGTGATATAGTTTGTTCTTCTTATGTAAAGGTGTCGTCCCTCGTGATATAGTTTGTTTTTCTTATGTAAAGGTGTCGTCTCTCGTGATATAGTTTGTTCTTCTTTTGTAAAGGTGTCGTCCCTCGTGATATAGTTTGTTCTTCTTATGTAAAGGTGTCTTCCCTCGTGATATAGTTTGTTCTTCTTATGTGAAGGTGTCGCCCCTTGTGATATAGTTTGTTCTTCTTATGTAAAGGTGTCGTCTCTCGTGATATAGTTTGTTCTTCTTATGTAAAGGTGTCGTCCCTCGTGATATAGTTTGTTCTTCTTATGTAAAGGTGTCGTCTCTCGTGATATAGTTTGTTCTTCTTATGTAAAGGTGTCGTCTCTCGTGATATAGTTTGTTCTTCTTATGTAAAGGTGTCGTCTCTCGTGATATAGTTTGTTCTTCTTATGTAAAGGTGTCGTCTCTCGTGATATAGTTTGTTCATCTTATGTAAAAGTGTCGTCTCTCGTGATATACTTTGTTCTTCTTATGTAAAGGTGTCGTCCCTCGTGATATAGTTTGTTCTTCTTATGTAAAGGTGTCGCCCCTCGTGATATAGTTTGTTCTTATTATGTAAAGGTGTCGTCTCTCGTGATATAGTGTGTTCTTCTTATGTAAAGGTGTCGTCCCTCGTGATATAGTTTGTTCTTCTTTTGTAAAGGTGTCTTCCCTCGTGATATAGTTTGTTCTTCTTATGTAAAGGTGTCGTCCCTCGTGATATAGTTTGTTCTTCGTATGTAAAGGTGTCGACCCTCGTGATGTAATTTTGTGCCTGGTTTGTCCCTCTTATGTGAAAGTATCTTTCTCGTGATATAGTATGTGTCTAGTTTTTGTATGTGAAGGTGTCGCTCCCGTGATTACATTTGTGCCTGGTTTGTTCTTCTTATGCATGTGTCATCTCTCGTTGTGCATTTTGTGTCAGGTGTGTTTTATTGTGTATCGAGCCTCGTGATGTCATTAATTGTGTGTCTGGTTTGTTCTTCTTATGTAGAGATGTCGACCCTCGTGATATAGATTGTGTCTGGTTATTTCTTCTTATGTCAAGGTGCCGTCATTCATAATGTAATTTGTGTTTAGTTTGTTCTTCATTTGTAAAGGTGGCGACCCTCGTGGTGTAGTTTGTGTATGATTTGTTCTTCTTAGATCAAGGTGTCATCCCTCATAAAATACTTTGTGTCTGGTTTATTCTTCTTATGTAGGCCTAAAGGTGTCATCCCTCGTGATGTAGGCTACTTTGTGTCTGGTTTGTTCTTCTTATATGAAGGTGTCGACCCTCGTGATGCATTTTGTGTCTGATTTGTTCGTCTTATGTCAATGTGTCATTCCTCGCGATGTCGTTTGTGTCTGATTTGTTATTCCTATGTGCAGGTGTCGTTCCTCATGATGTCATTTATTTTGTATCTGGTTTTCTCCCCCCATTTAAAGGTGTAGACCCTCGAGAGATACTTTATGTCTAGCTCGTTCTTTTTATGCAAAGGTGTCGACCCTCGTGATGTATTTTGTGTCTGGTTTGTTATTCGTAGGTCAAGGTGTCGTCTAGAGCTCTCGTGATGTATTTTGTGTCTGGTTTGTTCTTCTTATGTCAAGGTGTAGACCCTCGTGATGTATTTTGTGTCTGGTTTGTTCTTCTTATGTCAAGGTGCAGACCCTCGTGATGTAGTTTGTGTCCGGTTTGTTCTTCTTATGTGGAGGTGTAGACCCTCGTGATGTAGTTTGTGTCTGGCTTGTTCTTCTTATGTGAAGGTGTCTTCCCTCGAATATGTCGGCCTTCGTGATGTACCTTGTTTTGTACTTTTTATGTCAAAATGTCGATCCTCGCGGTCCCATTTTGTACCTGGTTTGTTTCGCTTATGTGAAAGTGTCGTCCTTCGTGATTAGTGTTTTTTTATGTGAAGGTGTCGCCCTCGTGATAACATTTGTGTCTTGTTTGTTCTTCTTATGTATAAGTGTCATCCCTCGTTGTGTATTTTGTGTCAGGTCTGTTATTCTTTGTGGATGTGTCGACCCTCGTCATGTCATTAATTGTTCGTCTGGGTTGTTCTTCTTAGATGGAGATGTCGTCCCTCATAATATACTTTGTGTCTGGTTTGTTATTCTTATGTAAATATGTTGTCACTCGTGATATACTTTGTGTCTGATTTGTTTACCTATGTGAATTTGTAGATCATCGTGATGTTGTTTGTGTCTGGTTTGTTTTTCTTGTGTGAAGGTGTCGACCCTCGTGATGTCATTTTGTGCCTTGTTTGTTCTTCTTATGTATATAGGTGTTATCCCTCGTTGGATATTTTGTGTCAGGCCTGTTATTCTTTGTGGATGTGTCGACCCTCGTGATGTCATTAATTGTGTATCTGATTTGTATTCCCTATTTGAAGGTGTCGACCCATGTGATGTAGTGTGTGTCAGATTTGTTCTTCTTATGTCAAGGTGTATTTCATTGTGATGTGGTTTGTGTCTGATTTTTTCTTCTTAGTTCAAGGTATATTTCGCCGTGATGTAGTTTGTGTCTGATGTGTCCTTCTTAGGTCTAGGTGTATTTCATTGTGATGTGGTTTGTGTCTGATTTTTTCTTCTTGGCTCAAGGTGTCGTCCCTTGTGATGTACTTTGTGTCTGGTTTGTTCTTCTTATGTCTCTTGTGATATCCTAATTCCAATTAAATACTGAATGGAATGCATCACTTTCTCAAGTGAAAACTCATTCCCCGTTGTTATTTTAAAACGTTCTAAACATGCCGTTTCGTGTTTACAACTGATTGTTGCGTTTATAACATGTATTGCGTGACTAGAAAATTGTCTCATTGAAAACAACACCATTTTTCAAAATGAAATTTTATTTTGATCAATTGTGTGAAACTCTGGTGTAACAGAGACATGTCAATAGACTTCTATGATCCTCTGCATTGTCAATTGTGCTGTTTTGTGTCTTTATGTTGCTTTTGTGTAACTTTTTTTTTCTACTCTTCTTTATTATAAACCCCATCACGATATTATTTCGAGCGGAATTACACTTTTACAGTTTAATATAAAGTAGGCCTATAGATATGTGTGCTAATGTTACAATATATAATTATTTTTATGACAAATAAGTCAGTAATGACTTTGCTTTATGTTAATACATATTTATCTATCATAATAACCTGATAACAAGACATTATATTATTAATAAATAAATGATTTTCAAAAACTGGTGATTGTTTTTCATCAATGTGACTCGCCATGCGAGAAGGTACCTCCTCGCGGCTTTATTAAAATTATTTATGACGTCATTTAAAATTTAATTTTAATGAATAAATAACTAAAATTGAAATATTAAAAATCTTATAAAACGGAAAGGAAGAAATGCTTTCAGTTAATGAAACAAGAAGGACATGGCTATCGAATCAACTGAGTAAATCTATTTTGAAAATTTACAGCCGTTTTCGCTTGGCTTGTCACAAATAGAAAATGTGTTTTCATTCTACTGAATAATAATGCAATTTGGTGGAAAGGAGTTTGTTTCTTTGATTTATCAGGAATATAAAAAGCAATATTTGATCCCGACAAAATGATCTATAGCATGCAAGCATATTATATATAACCACTTTCAAAACTCATGCCGCGTCGACGACACACAAACAATTGAGAGAATGTGCATAGATTGATGCGCGCGTGGCATAACAGGAGTAAATGCTTCAGTTAATTGCAATTTTGATAGAAAGAGAAGAAACAAAAGACAATTTCTATGAATATTTAAAAACATAAGAGCCGAATAAAACATGCTAAAATAAAAAAGTGGAGGAAAATAATTATTATGACATCCAGACATAACTTACATAAATGTAACATAGAACAGCAGCTACATAGGGGCCTAACAGCGAAAGCACACACAATTTCATGACGTTAAATGACATGGATGGGAGGGACACAAAAGCTGGCACACAAAAAAAACAGAGAAAGAAAATAATGATAAATAGGTAGATAGATAGATAAATAAATTTATTCAGCATTCACATAAAAATAGGGTTTACATCAGTATGATAAATACATTATGCATTCAAAATACAAGTATGACCACCATTCTGGAACACCAGGGATATGCTGTTACAGAATAGTGGCGACAAGAGCAAGTTATTTTTATACTTTCAATAAATGCTAGCTATATCACAGAACTGTTGACTTCCTAGGAAAGTCCTGGGATTTTAACAAATAACACACGCAGAAACTGCCGCGACTAGATGAAATATGAAATGATTATGAAAGTTTATAAATAGTGCTTATGATGAAATATATTTTATTTATGATAATATACACTCTATAACCCTTATTATTTACAAGGGTTTGTGGAGCAATCCCCAGACTCTGCTTGTTATAAATAAATTAAAAACATATGTAAAAAACGAGCTGAATAAAATGGCTTTATAATCTCTAGAGCACATAAATCGGCAAAACATACCCGCCTATATTTATATATTTACAAGGCCGTATGATTATAAATATGATTAATAGAAATGAAAATCACTCCGAGCTTCAGTAATTAGCTCCTCTCTGAGATGCTTATTGACTCCTTTCTTAAAGAAAGTAAGTCTTCAGCTGATCTCAGAGAAACTATGGGCGCATTCCATATCTTACCAGCTGGGAATCTAAATGTCTTATTCCCCGATGATTTTACATGGGGTAAAACAACTGATAGAATACTGTTGCTGGTGAAAAAAGAATGCTGATCATTGACTATGGAAATGTCCCGCTTTAAATGTTGAGGGGCATTTCCATAGACAATTCGATACATATTGTTTATCTTGATTTGTTTAACCCTCTGACAGACTGGTATCCAGTGCAACAAAGTGAACTGTTTTATGCCAATGTGAGACCCAGGGGGGGGGGGGGGTAGTTGTAGCTGAGAACAAATATTATAATTTTGTTCTGCAAAATTTGTAGTTTTTTTTGTAAGTTGACCTGGAACCCTGCGCAGCAGGCATAATCAAAATGACCTAAAATTAAAGATGTAGCCAGAAGTTTCCTTGAATTTCTATACAAATATTCAGCCTGTCTCCATATAAATTTGAGTCTAAAATTTTCATTTTTTTAAATACTTTCTGCTATATATTTTCCTCCCAGTGACTGGTCTAAGCTAGCTCCCAGGTATTTCACATTATCTTTGGCAGCAAATTCATTGTCTCCACATATGAATTTTCATGGTGGACTGTTCGCGTATTTTCTTATTTGAGCCAAAAAGAATACTTTCGGTCTTTCCCAAGTGAATGGATAGCTTATTATCCACTAGCCATTTACTAATACCCCTGTCTAACAGGAGCCGAATTTCTACGAATCGTCTTCCCGAATCGATTCGAGGAAATTCGTTGAAATTGATTCGTACTATGCGTATGGTGTGTGGCAATTCGGACTGATATGGGACGGTACGGGACGGTTCAGGACATTTTCTAACATGTTAGAAAATTTTGCCGAACTACCCGAATCATTTCATTTGGCTTGAGATTCGTACAGTGCGTATCTCAATTCGGATTGTACGGATAGGCATACGTATTAATGCGTAGCAGTTCGGTGGGCTCGGATTAGTAGACATCTACACATGGGCCGTAATGTATGCATGACATCCAAACTGTACGAATGACGTTTACGCATCAGCCGAATTGTAATCCGAAACATATGTACCAGTACCTAATGTACTGACTCGATTTGTATGCTGGGCATGTCGAGTCAGCCGTACAGTTCATATGACATACGAATTTACGCATACCATCCCGAACTGGGATACGCACGAAGCGAGCTGCGATACAGACGATCCGAATCGAGAAACATACGATCCGCACAATTCTTGCGATACAAACAATTCGTGGCCCTGATGGCCGCAAGGTCTGTATAAAAGGATCGAACACTTACGAATTCGTCATCATCATCAAGTACATCCAGTTTATCTACACAGGACAATATGCCTAAAAAATGTATCAAAAGGGCGGAAAGCTTTTCAGAAAAATTCACAGACTTTATGTTGTGGGACACCCTGAAGGAGTAGCTGATGCACTTGGCACTGTTGCCAGGAACCTCAATGTAGCAGCCAGTCTGAGACGTACAGGAATGGGTTTTTATAGTTAGCTGTCAGCTTCTTTATTCTGGGTGTGATTCTTCCCAGAATCTCATTAAATGTATCTGGGTCCATTCTGAGGTAATTCTTGTAGCTGGCGATATCTTCTTCCTCCAGTTCGTATAGTCGCCCAGTTGGACTCTTCTTTTTAACCAATCCTTCACTTCTTTTTACTTGCACTCGTCTTCTCGCTTCTTCTTCTCTCTTTGTTTGTTTCTTTTTTTTCTTCTTCTTCAGTTTCAAGAGCTGCTACTGCACATAGAGCTAGTCACATGCCTGCTGAAGTCATTTCAGTTTCTCTGGTCAACGTGTATGCCATTTGTCATAGTAATCAGAAAATGCGGTGAGGATAGGCTGATTCGGCAATTTTTATACCCAAATGGCAATTTTTCGGACTGTTCAGACTCCCTAACAGTACGTTTTGTATGGACGGTACTGGAGGGTACGTAACGTAGTTTGTATAGTGCGTAATGGATTCGTTCGAACGTATCGCTATTCGACTGATACGGCTCGTGTTCGGATTGCACGGTTACTTGATCGTGGCGTGCGTATCGCCATGAATATTGTATAGTTCATTCGGGTAACTGTGTACGGTTGGTACGTAAACATGGTAAAGGCATACGTGAAGTATGGCGAATTTATTCGTAAGATTTGGCCCATACGGCATGGATATGTAATGATATGTGATGATGCGGGAGTACTTTCGTAAGGTACGGCAGCGGTTCGGATGCCTGTCGGCAAGTACGTAACTCCAGCCCCGAACCGCCACGAATGCCTGATTCGTAGAGAAAATGTTAAATAATGCATATGGTTCGCGGATTTTTTCATTCGGATCATGCGCCCCATTCGTCGCGATGCAGGGTTTGGTTAGCCAGCCCCATTCCCAAGCCCCACAAACTACGAATGAGGCGCGCGTTCCGAATGAAACAAATTCCGAACAATTTTACATTTTCTCTCTGAAACAACCATATAAATGGCGGTTCGGGGCAGGATATACCTACTTGTCGACTGGCATTCGAACCTCTGCCGCACCTCACAAAAGTCTCCCGCATCATTGCATATCCATGCCATATGGGCAAGACCTTAATCCCTTGTCTAACAGAAGCCGATTTTTTACGAATCGCCTTCCCGAATCGATTTGGGGAAATTCGGTGAATTTGATTCGTACCGTGTGTATGATGCGTGGCGATTCGCAGGGGTACGGGGCGGTACGGAGGGTTCGGGACATTCTCTAACATCTCGGCTTGAGATTCGTACAGTATATATCCTAATTCGGATTGTACGGATGACATAGGCTACGTACTAGTGCGTAGCAGTTTGTGGGGCTCGGATCAGTATAGAAGCCTACGCATGGGCCGCAATGTATGCATGACATCCGAACTGTACGAGTAACGTTTACGCAGTAGCCGCATCAGCCGAATTGCAATCCGAAACATAATGCACCAGCACCTAATATACTGACTCGACTCGTTTGCTGAGCATGCCGAATACGCGGTACAGTTTATACATAAGAATTTAGTCCATGGGCCAGATAGGGTTACCGTGCACCCCCCCAGGACAGTCTGAGACCAAGTTTTTTTTGCTCCTTGGGCCTCCCCCCATATCAATAGTCGATGCCATCAAAAAAAAGTTGGGATGGACTACCTGTTTTGGGTCATTTTCAAAATGGCCGCCATCGAAATCTGGAAATCACCTTTTGTGCCATAACTTGAGTTCTAAGGCAGTTAGAGTCACAAAATTGGTGTCTATGAATATGTTTTAGGGGGTGAGGAATCCAATTTTGCCAATAAAAAATGTTTCTGTCTTGTGGAAAATATATAAACAGCTATTGAAACGTATTTTTCGTGCATTTTTGAACATTTTTTGTGTTAGTCCATGGGACAGAAAGGGTTACTGTGCATCCACCACCTTTGAAAGTCTGAGACCAAGTTTTTTTGGCTCATTAGACCTCCCCCAATATTAAAAGTCGATGCCATCAAATAAAAGTCGGATGAACCACATATTTTAGGCCATTTCAAAATGGCCGCCATTGAAATTTGGAAATCACGTTTTGCGCCATAACTTGAGTTCTAAGGCAGTTAGAGTTACAATATTGATGTCTATACATATGTTTTTGGGGGCGAGGAATTCAATTATGCAAATAAAAAATATTTCTGTCTCGTGGAAAATTAATAAACAGCTATTCAAACGTATTTTTCGTGCATTTTCGGTCATTTTTTGTGTTAGTCCATGGGCCAGATAGGGTTACTGTGCACCCCCCACCCATGAAAGTCTGAGACCAAGTTTTTTTTTGCTCATTAGACCCCCCTTAACATCAAAAGTCGATGCCATCAAATACAAATCGGATGGACTACCTATTTTAGGCCATTTCAAAATGGTCGCCATTGAAATTTGAAAATCACGTTTTGTGCCATAACTTGAGATCTAATGCAGTTAGAGTCACAAAATTGGTGTCTATACATATGTTTTTGGGGATGAAGAATCCAATTATCCCAATAAAAAATATTTCTGTCTTGTATATAATTCATAAACAGGTAAATAAACGTATTTTTCGAGTATTTCCGGTCATTTTTGTGTATTTTAGTGCGAACACAGAAAAAACTAACCTTAAAATATAACTTGGTGACTGTTCTATAAACCAATTAGAATTACATGTAATCTTCATCCCTATTAGATCTGACCAGCAGCTGAGTAGAATATTTCCTTCATTGCAAAAAAACAGTACTTCTACACAAGATCAGTTCGCCACTTTAAAATTTAAAACGGCAGATACGCCCTTTCAATTCCAAGGGGAAAATTTAGTTATTGACAATCATTCTTATGTATTGCACACTCATTTCACCAGTTTATCTAACATACATTTAAAAACATAATTTCTAACATAATAGTTGCCGTGTTATCAAATTCTTATGGTGGTGACAGCAGAAATGGTGGTAAAGTCCTTGTTCCACCAGAATATGAAACACATTTGCACTACCATAGAACATAAAATAAACATATAATCAGCTACTGATTATTTAATCCTAATCCTCATCACTGTCACTTTCCGCTACTGCACTGTCATCAGACAACACTTCTCTCTCTGATGAACTTGCTACATCGTCATCACTTTCAAATGTATCATCTTCCTTTGCTATATTTTTTGGGATAATTGGACCTTGACACCAGACGGGCACAAGTTTCTCATTGTTTTCAGTCCATCCGTGACCATTAATTGCTAAATGAATATATGGCTGAGGAATATGGGCTATTTTCCAAATTCCAGTCTGATAATTTACTCGTCTAATATGCTGAGACAATGTCTTTCTACATAGTGGAAATTGGCTGAAGTCACTATTGCTCACTTCTGCTTCAAGACAGAGTAGCGATACATGTCACATGTTAACTATTCTAGGTCGGTCACCAAATCATCGGAGATATACCAAACATCTCCTAATTTACAGAGTACATCTTGAAATCGCATAATCTTCTGAATCAGTTTTATGGTTTAATTTTCCCTACGGCTTTGAATGTGCTGGCTTGTATCTTGTCCAGGATGTGAGTGATGCACCAGTCCCAAGTAATTTAAGCAGTACTCTGGTCATACAAGATGACAATGCTTTCTTCCATGTTATGTCAAACAACACCAGCAACTCTTATCTCATTGCACGTGCAATATTTGACAGCATACCAAGGAGTAGCGACATTATCTTTAGCACAGAAGGCTCGATTAAGCAAATGGAGAGACAGGTGCTTGGTACCAGTGATACATTGATCATAAGTGGGCCATTGCATAAAAGCCAGCTGATTGGAAGACATTTCTGATGAACAGTGAGAACAAATCACAGTTAGTTGATGTTATGAATGATGTTTGGTGCTCTCATAAATTTGCTCCAGAACTTGCATAGAAAAAACTAATAACTGTCCCTCATGGTAACTGCTACCTTCTTGCGTCTGAAGATGGAACAACAGTTAATAAAACTGAGATTACATCATTGTTCTCAAATCAAAAAGAAACTGATACTGTCTCTATGCACAAGAGCAAGGCTATGATACAGTTCGCATTCGCAGTTCTGACAGTGATGTGTTTTTCATATTGTTGCAACATGCTTTCAAGTTAGACATAACTATTTCGTTTGATACTGGCTCAGACAACACAAGAAGGTTTCTGATTGTAATTCACATAGCCAACAATGATGGAAGCTCTGCACTGCATTTTTGTCACTTTGCGCATTCACGCGTGGGGAAAATTAAACCAATAGAACTGAGTCAGAAGACAGTGAGATTTCAAGATGTAAATTAACTTGATGTTTGGCATATCTCTGATGACATGGTGATCGACCTAGAAGAGTTTACATGTGCCATCTATGGAAAATGTAGTCATAAAAGTGTACATGATCTTCGCTACTCTATTTTGAAGTAGAAGTGCATTAATCTCGAGCGCAATATTGACCTCAGCCAATTTACACCATGTAAAAAGACATTGTCTCAGCATATTAGACGAGTAAATCAGACTGGAATTTGGAAATTAGCCCATATTCCTAAGCCAAATATTCCTCTGGCAATTAATGGTCACGTATAGACTGAAAACAATGGGAAACTTGTGCCCATCTTGTGTCAAGGTCCAATTATCCCAATAGACATAGCAGAGGAAGATGATACATTAGAAAGTGATGACGATGTAGCAGGTTCATCAGAGGAAGAAGTGATGTCTGATGACAGTGCAGTAGCTTAAAGTGACAGTGATGAGGATTAGGTTTAGCTAATCAGTAGCTTACGATATGTTTATTTTATGTTTTATGGTAGTGCAAACACATTTCATATTCTGGTGGAACAAGGACTTTACCACCGCTTTACCACCATTTCTGCTGTCACCACTATAAAATTTTGATGACATGGCAACTATTATGTTAGAAACTCTGTTTTTAAATGGGTGTTAGATAAACTGGTGAAATGAGTGTGCAATACATAAGAATGACTGTCAATAACAAAATCTTCCCCTTGGAATTGAAAGGGTGTATCTACCGTTTTAAATTTTAAAGTGGCGATATGATCTTGTGTGAAAGTATTGGAAGGAAATATCCTACTCAGCTGCTGGTCAGATATAATATGGATGAAGATTACATGTACTTCTAATAAGTCCATGGAACAGTCACCACTTTGTTATTTTAATATTTTCTACACTAAGTTTTTTTCTTTATTTATCATGCTAGACATATTTAGGCAAAGTTTAATTTTTATTTACAATTTTCAACTCTGTTATGCTCATTATTCACGGAATAAAATAACACTAGTTACAAGTTTTATTTTAAGGTTAGTTTTTTTCTGAGTTTGCACTAAAATACACAAAAATGACCAAAAATACATGAAAAATACGTTTATCTAACTGTCTATAAATTATTTACAAGACAGAAATATTTTTTATTGCCATAATTGCATTCCTCGCCCCCCAAAACATATGTATAGGCACCAATTTTGTGACTTTAACTGCCTTAGAACTCAAGTTATGGCACAAAACGTGATTTCCAAATTTCAATGGCGGCCATATAGAAATGGCCTAAAATACGTAGTCCATCCGACTTTTATTTGATGGCATCGACTTTTAATATTGGGGGAGGTCTAATGAGCAAAACAAACTTGGTCTCAGACTTTC
>OZ024912.1:57087054-57122054 GCA_964017125.1 Flabesymbios commensalis
TAAAATTGTCATATATAATCAAAAATAGATAAGATTAAGTTTTATCTATTTTTGATATAATACATACATGCATACGATACAAATGCCACCTTTAAATACATTTCGTAGTGTCATTGTGTTTATATGGTAATTAATTGCCACCTACCGACCCGGTGGTCAAGAACACGCTAGCCATTGTTTTTTTTTTTGATTTCGGCCCATATTGTACGGCGTTGGGGCGGGGGCCCTAGGGTAGTGGTTAGCACCGCTGCCTTTCACGCCAGAGTTCGGGGTTCGGTTCCCGGTCTCGGCGGTTTGAAAGAAACACAAACGTTTCTTCCCCATCCACGTGTGAAAGTTAGTATTGTGGGGAGCCTCCGTGACCGAGAGGTAGCGTGCTCGGCCTCAGACCGCCAGGGCTCGAATTTCGAATCCTGTGTCTGGAGGACAGTGTCATCCTAATCATCTCACCATCCTCAGGAGGTTCTCCTGGCCCAGTTTAGCCTATATGTGCACAAAGGTGGCCTAAAGCCCGATTCATTTCATTTGTACGGCGTTGATACATAATGTATCCAAGACTGGCTAAACGTCTTGTCATGACGGGAATGCTTGAGTAATCGTCCTCCCCATAATCAAAACTTTGTATGCTAAATGTTCGATTAGGGCTCTTTTCAAATGCACAACCAACATAAAATTATATCTCAAGCACCTTAAGCATTTTTGAGTTCAAATTAAGGGAAATGAAATGTAAAATTCTTCACAATAAATGTGTGTTTGAGCTTCCCAATGAGGTATATGTGCTATATATACACAATTAATGAGTGTTAAGCGATACCTTTAAAGGTATCGCTTTAAAGCCGCCAGGACTCTCACCTTTTACAAATGACCAATGTTGGGTTAATGTTGGCCCACCATCTACAATTGGGCCAATATTTGCCCAGCATTGGGGCAAAGACTGGTGTTTTCTGGGTAAACGTCAACAGTCTGGGAAATCCGTCTGTCCCTTTGTAAACTAGAGCATGGTAATATAAATGTAATATAAATAAACTTTTTTGTTAACTTATTAGCAATATACATAATAATTGCTAAATTTAAGACAATCAATATGTATACGTTAAACCCTGTGTTAAAACAGGTTAAATAATAATTATTTTGATTTTTGCTAGCTATACTTACTATATATTCTGTTATTTTTCACCATGTTTATGTCATAATATTTGCTAAATTTAAGACAATCAATACGTATACGTTAAACCCTGTGTTAAAACAGGTTAAATAATAATTATTTTGATTTTTGCTAGCTATACTTACTATATATTATGTTATTTTTCACCATGTTTATGTCTTTATAGGTCGGGACAAATCTACATAAATTAAAATCATTGTCATAATGGTGTTTTATTGTTGGCCATTCGTTGTAGACAGTAAACTAACAACATAACACATTATGTTGACGTTTCCAGATTGCTGTCGTTGTCGCTCTGGAAATGATACTTAGTACACCACCCAATCCCTAATTAACCCTTTGTAGCCAACGCTATTTTTTATTGATCGGCCAAAAAATTTCTTTGGTCAGCTGTAAGAAAAAAATAAACATCATTCGGCCGAAATAACGTAGAATTTATGGACAAACCAAACTAGTAATTCGTAATGTCATTAATGGGTTGGCGTCCACTCTTTAGGACTTTACATGACATCAAAGAGGAAATAAAAGCGTTTCAAATAAACGTCAATCTCTGGCTATAGCATTGAAAGGGTAGGATTACGTGACGTGAACGCTCCACAAACTCAATTGCTTGTTGACAATTAGTCATGTTTGTTTAATTTGAGATAAACATCTACAAATCATGATGTTTAAACAGTCATTTAATTCCCAATAACAGTGGTTTGATTGGTTAAATAAACGGATTAAAACTACTATTGTCGTGATTAGCAGGCAAATGGTTAATTAGTAATAAGCACGTGTGTCTAAAACGTCATTCTGACACTATACATTAACAATCAATACGTGCATTTGTAACTGACTCTTTTACATAATGACTCTTTTAGTTGTCGTATTTATATTTTACAATCAATCAATCAATCAATCAATCAATCAATCAATCAATCAATCAATCAATCAATCAATCAATCAATCAATCAATCAATCAATCAATCAATCAATCAATCAATCAATCAATCAATCAATCAATCAAGCAAGCAAGCAAGCAAGCAAGCAAGCAAGCAAGCAAGCAAGCAATAAATAAATCAATCAATCAATCAATCAATCAATCAATCAATCAATCAATCAATCAATCAATCAATCAATCAATCAATCAATCAATCAATCAATCAATCAATCAATCAATCAATCAATCAATCAATCAATCAATCAATCAATCAATCAATCAATCAATCAATCAATCAATCAATCAAGCAAGCAAGCAAGCAAGCAAGCAAGCAAGCAAGCAAGCAAGCAAGCAAGCAAGCAAGCAATAAATAAATCAATCAATCAATCAATCAATCAATCAATCAATCAATCAATCAATCAATCAATCAATCAATCAATCAATCAATCAATCAATCAA
Organism: Flabesymbios commensalis; assembly: GCA_964017125.1. Classification (NCBI taxonomy): domain Eukaryota; kingdom Metazoa; phylum Annelida; class Polychaeta; order Terebellida; family Flabelligeridae; genus Flabesymbios; species Flabesymbios commensalis. The sequence continues at coordinate 57,089,601 of OZ024912.1, forward strand.
TCAATCAATCAATCAATCAATCAATCAATCAATCAATCAATCAATTAATCAAAAAATCAAGCAATCAATCAATCAATCAATAGTCAAAATTGAGCAGATGTGTTTGCTGGCAACCAATAACCAAAACAATAATTTATTTCTGAAGCTGGCCCAACATCAAGCATGCGATGCGCCACATTATGGGAGTAGGGACAATATGCCTTTAAAAAACAGTAGCTTATAAAATATCTTCTATTTAAATCATTTTTCTCGTGCATGCACGTTATTGTTTTTTTTTTAAAGCGTATTTGTAATTTGTACACACAAACACAATGATATTATACGTTTAAGAAAATGAAATGAATCGGGCTTCAGGCCACTTTTGTGCACATATAGGCTAAATTGGGCCAGGAAAACCTCCTGAGGATGGTGAGATGAGTGAGATGACACTGCCTTCCGGACACAGGATTCGAAATTCGAGCCCTGGCGGTCTAAATCCGAGCACGCTATCTCTCGGTCACGGAGGATCCCCACAATACTAAGTTTCACGAGTGGATGGGGAAGAAAAGTTTTGGTTTCTTTCAAACCGCCGAGACCGGGAAACGAACCCCGAACTCTAGTGTGAAAAGCAGCGGTGCTAACCACTACCCTAGGGCCCCCGCCCATTACACGTTTAGGAGACTAGTTCTTACGTGGGAAAATCAGTCACGCTGAATATATAGACACAGCGACTAAATAAAGCAGACATTAAAGTAAGAAATAAGACGCATTCATTCTGTGTTAAAAATGCCTAATAATATTATGTTGTCAAAAACAATTAATGTAATATCCCTATTTATTATTATTACTGTTCTTATCAAAACAAGAGTCGTCATTGCTTGTGTATTCTTTATTCATCGTTGATTTTGTGTTTATTCGTTCATCAGATTTCAATAATGCCTTGCTACACAAACACTATCAAGTACCTTAAATAATCTGTTTAGGCTATTTCAGGATTATTTAATTCTTTCGGCACGAGGAGCGTCATTAAACGTCAGAATATGACGTCTGACGCGTATAGACGTCAAATTCTGATGTCTAGAGAATATTCCGACACTGAAAGATTTTTAAAATGATAATGGCCGTAGACCCATAACATAAGTATTTAAATGGAACGCAAAGAGATAACCAAGACATTTATGATGATTTCAAATTGAAAAAAAAGTTTGTTCTATACAGAAATATTTCAGCGTTGTAAGGGTTATTAATCAAAAATGTTCTAGACAAATTACTTATAAAAGGATATAAAACACATTATATGGACATAAAGAATCATAAGCTACATTATATATATCAATAGAAATAGATAATTATATATTATTAAATCATTTAAAATTAAAGAATCACCAAATTGAAACCACTCATAACCAAGGATTTTAAAGGATAACACGAAAAGGGAAGACAATTTACAACAACGGTTTTGCATCGAATATAATAAAACAATATTATGTGGACGCTGTTGAAACCTAAAATCCACTCAAATAGGGATTAATATTAATTAAGAGATACACATGATAAAATATTGTTATATTAAAGGCACACATAACATTATGCTTCCAATGTGTCGTATATGAGATGATACAGAGATGCCATACAGCCTATTGACATAATAATTTCATACATGACAGCACAGAAGAATCATCTTAACAGATGGGATTATGGTATTGTTCGTCAATCTGATGTGACAGAAATGCAGAGATCATGTTCTGTGAATTATTTACTGTGTTTCTATATTTGAAAATGAAAATGATTATTCCCTGGGTGCACAAAATGACCAGACACTTGTTTTACTCGTCAACATTTAATTATGTCATACGAGCCAGAATATCGTCCTTTTGGATATGAAAAGGTGTATCTGCTACTTTGAAAATTGGAAGGTACACCCTTTCATATTCAAGGTGATATAGTGAAGGTGGTTAAAAATGCGTTTATTCAGTGCTACACCACATCAAAATATGCCATACACGTAAATCATTGTAATCCTGTAATTTAAACTCAAAATCTTCCGTTGTCTATAATATCATTGTCACGGTGAATGTTGTGTTCTGAGTAGGCCTACATGTTTCTTTCACACAATCGCCATTGTTTTGTTGATTGCACGCAGTGGATCATCAACTCTAAGCGAACCTAGGATGAAAGTCTTGTATATGCTTTCCTACTTTCCTATTTCAAAAAGGTAAGGGTTTTTTTCACAACGATGCCGGATTTCCGCGGGGATTTTCTCCTTTGTATCGAAAGTCGAAAAGGTCGTCCTCATCCGCTTCTTTCACTTTTGTGGGCTCAGTTTTCTTTCTTCTCCCTCCAGCTCTGCAAAGTCAAATAATACATAATAAGTAATTGGACTTGTCATATCAGTAAATTATTGTCACTTTATTAATATGGGGGATATCAATCGCACTGTTATCATGGTAATGATAGTCTTGCGTTAATTGGGATATGTATCGCACTGTAATGACAGTATTACGTTATTGTAGGATAGATATCGCACTGTAAAAATAGTATCATACCTTTATGGGGATATCTGTCGCATTGTAATGATAATATTACGTTAATGGGGACATATATCGCACTGTAATCATGGTAATGATAGTATTACGCTAATTGAGATATATATCGCACTGTATATGGTATTACATTAATGGGGATATTCATCACACTGTAATGATAGTATCACCTTTATGGGGATGTCTATCGCACTGTAATGATAGTATTACCTTTATGGGGGATATCTATCGCACTGTAATGATAGTATTATCTTTATGGGGATATCTATCGCACTGCAATGATAGTATTATCTTTATGGGGGATATATATTGCCCTGTAATGATAGTAATACTTTTATCGGGATATCTATAGCACTGTAATGATAGTATTACCTTTATGGAGATCGCATTGCAATGATAGTATTACGTTAATGGGGATATCTAAATTACTGTAATGATAGTATTACATTTATGGGGATATCTATCGCATTGTAATGATAGTATTACCTTTATGGGGATATCTATCACATTGTAATGATAGTATTTCCTTTATGGGGATATCCATAGCACTGTAATGATAGTATTACCTTTATGGGGATATATATCGCATTGTAATGATAGTATTACGTTAATGGGGATATCTATAGCACTGTAATGATAGTATTACCTTTATAGGGATATCTATCGCATTGTAATGATAGTATTACCTTTATGGGGATATCCTTTGCACTGTAATGATAGTATTACATTTATGGAGGATATGTATCGCACTGTAATGATAGTAAAACCTTTATTGGGGATATCTATCGCCCTGTAATGATAGTATTACCTCTATGGAGGATATCTATCGCTCTGTAATGATAGTATCACCTTTATGGGGTTATCCATAGCACTTTAATGATAGTATTACCTTTATGGGGATATATATCGCATTGTGATGATAATATAAAGTTAGTAGGGATATCTATCGCACTGTTATCATGCCGGTAATGATAGTATTACGTTAATTGAGATATCTATCGCACTGTATATGGTATTACGTTAATTGGATATCTATCGCACTGTAATGATAGTCTTACCTTTATGAGGATATCTATCGCACTGTAGTGCTAGTTATACCTTTATGGGGATATCTATTGCACTGGATTGATTGTATTACCTTTATGGGGGATAGCTATCGCACTGTAATGATAGTTATACCTTTATGGGGATATCTATTGCACTGTAATGATAGTATTACCTTTATGGTGGATAGCTATCGCACTGTAATGATAGTATTACCTTCATGGGGATATCTATCGCACTGTAATGATAGTACTACCTTTATGGGGGATATCTATCGCACTGTAATGCTAGTATTACCTTTATGGGGATATCTATCGCACTGTAATGATAGCATTAACTTTATGGGCATATATATCGCATTGTAATGATAGCACAACTTTAATGGGGATATCTATCGCACTGTAATCATGGTAATTATAGTATTACCTAAATGGGGATATATATCGTAGTGTAATCATGGAAATGATAGTATTACGTTAATTGAGATATAATTATATCGCACTGTATATGGTGTTTATTACGTTAATGGGGATATCTATCGCACTGTAATGATAGTATTTCCTTTATGGGGGGTATCTATCGCACTGTAATGATAGTATAACCTTTATAGGGATATATATCGCACTGTAATAATAGCATTACCTTATGGGAATATCTATCGCATTGTAATGATAGTATTACCTTTATCATGTTTATGAGGGATACCTATCGCAAGCTAATGAGAGAATAATGGTTGATGTCCACCGCATAGTAATGAAAGTATCACCTTAGCTATAATGGTTGATATCTATCGCAAACATAATAGTGTTACCAGTCCTAATTAACTCATTCAAGACGGCAATCTCAATACATACATGATTCTGTTGACGGGACATTTTAGAAAATGTACTTTTCATGACGTCCCATAACACGATTTATCTGGGGCTCTGTCTCATACCATCCAAGTAGCTTGCCCAAGATATATCGGGCTACGTCTTGAATGAGTTGATGACTACTAAACTTCTAAGGGGTAATATGGTAGCTTTAGACATTACAATAATAATATTATAACTAAATTGAAAATGTATTAATACTTTGTGTGTCGAATGAAAAACCGACATAGCATTTACATGATAAATTTGGAATAGTGACCTACACTGTAGTTCCTAACTGTACAAAAGGTTATATTTGACGTCATAGCTTTATATTACTTGAGTTGCAAATCTGTGAGTGAGTCTATAGATTCGGTTGACCTAATAACTGCTAGCAATCTTTCTTGGGGAGTTTTCAACCGATCAAGCCGAAATTTTAGGCATAGATTTGCACAACTAGGTACAAGGTCAATGACGGGATTGCACGACGGGACTGTCGATCGAGATTGAGATCCATATAACGGGATCAGGCTATACAATATCGCAGCGTCTTCTACTGATGTGCAGCCGCAGTACATTTTCTGTATTATACACTGATGTCGGCGACTCACATGCTCGACAGTACATCCCTTTCTAGTTATAGCATAAATCATGGCTCTCACGATTTAACCCTTTCAAGCCTGAATTTACCATAGTTATCTCCATCCACTACAAGCCACGAATTGCTGCCGCAATTCTCGACTTGTAGTGGATGAAGATGACTTGATGTGGTTAAAAATTCATGAAAATTACCACGTATTGGTAAACCAGTTCCATGGAAATTTTCGTTATAAAACCCATAGTTGTAGGAAAGTTATTTATGTTTTCAGGGATGTAAAATGATGCTTTAATGCATCGTGGAGGCTTAAAGGATTAAATAGTCTTTATATCTGTCTAATAATAACATTGTAATTTTTGTACTTACCCCAGAGGTGGACTCCGACAACTATTTAACAGCTTTGCAGCCACTAAAGCCATTCCCGCCAGAAGAGCAACTCCCCCGAACGCCATTGATGCAATAATTGCAGGCCCTGCAGCACTGTCCGTCCAAGAACTTTGGTCCGCTTGTGGAGGTGGCGGCTCAGTTGTCACGTTGTTGTAAATGCGGGTCACGGAATGTCCAGATATAGTAGAGACTCCGGTAGTGGGCGCCCCGGAGATGGCATCAAAGGTGGTGGCCATCACAGTCTCATCACCACTGATGAACGTCTTCTCCTTGTGGAGATTGTCCACTGAATCTGTCGACTTGTCTTCCAGCACAACAAAGGTCAGAGTAGTCTTATCTCTGTATGGAAAGAAAAACATTACTTGAAAATCAGCACAACAAAGGCGAGAATAGTTTTGTGGAAAAAAATGACATCACTTGAGAAATGGATATATGCAGACACGTACAGGTTTTTCAACCAACATTTTCAAAGAGCTGTTTTAACAGTATGTATATGACAAATTTATTCAATTTGTTACCCTCCTCAAATCATCTTCATCCACTCCCGGTTGAGAATTGCGACTCATATTACGGGTTGTAGTGTGTGAAGAATTAAATTGTGAATTTAGGCATGAAAAGGTTAGAGTGATTCACTAACTGCATTTACATGAGCTGGATTATTTTCATAATGGTTTTAAAATGTAAGTTCAAAAGTTAATTTACCCTATGCTCGTGAACCAATTTCTCTTGCTATATAACTAGAAATTATTTTAGCAGTTATTTTACCTCTGGTTTTGGTGCTGGAAACTTATATCTATCATGTATAGTATCATTAACATGTATATGCCTTTTAATTATTCTAAATAATTTAATACGCGTACATATATTTACGTCATTTTCTATTTTATGAATCATATTATACATTGTATAATATTACAATGTACTGTTCATTTTGATGACGCATAAATCTGCACAGACTTTCCGTCGCCAATAAATATATATCACAATTTTCCCGAAGAAACAATATAAAACAACTCACCCTTTGAGATCAACATATTTTTCAGCCAAGATACCATTGTTATTCACCCGTTTATTGTTGATACTCATCATTCTGACGACGGCCTTTGGGTGGGTTTTGCGTAACTCTTTCTCCAGTTTTGAAGCGACATCCTGTACGTCTGAGTGATTGAATTTAGATGGCTTCCTGTCTATATCGATGTAGACCAAGCTGTCATAAGAGGTAAATGTGTCTATTCTTACTTTGCAAGGCCTGAAAATGAAATATTATGGACATTATATCCTCCGTAAGAATGACATATTTAAGGCCAACCACTATTCTGATCTGCAAAGAGAAGTAAGAAAATATTGCCTTCTGGCTTTACACGGCAGTATCATCATATCTATAGGAATCTACTGTATAACAGGGGAAAAAACAACACATATCATCTTAAAAAGTAGACAACACTCGCTGATATTCTGATTCCATTGTATCCAGCATTCGATAATCATCTTTTACAATGATGGTTATTATTCCAGCAAAAACAAATATTTGTATAACATTTATACAATGTTGGACCAACGTCGAAGACGTTGGGCCGACGTTGTATAAATGTTATACTTTTTTGTGTTTGCATGGCTGGTGTAGTGAGCATAAATCCCGGTACCATATTTTACACGACAGTTCAATCATCTGTAGATATACTTAACATAATATAAACAGCTAATAGTTATATTCAGGTATATCGAAATTACAAATGCATCTACTCACTGTGAAAACCGTTGGGGAATACCATTGTCACCGGCCGTCGCCAGTACATCATACTGTCCCAGAGAGAGAGTGGAATTCGTCTGTATCATGCCATCATGAATTCCCACAATAAAATGCGTTGAAAAATCAAGAGTGTAATGCAGATCCTGGCCGACTGTATTATAAACATAGGTAATGCCAAAATGTTATATAATTATTTAGCTCTCCATTACCCAAATGATCAGGGGGATAATTGCTAAATACCAGACATACCGAAAATTGTGGGTGATGAGTTCAAAATATGAAGGCAAAACAATACACTTAAAGGTGATAATTTATTATTAACAACAGAACTATTTGTTAAAAAAGTACAGCGACTGCACGATGATAATGCAATGGGAGTATATAATCATGTCAGTGTTGTTTCTCGCTACCGCGATCCACCGCTTCAAGTGGGCGAAAACTACTAATATTTATTTAATTTCAGATCAATCGCTTGCAAATCGTCATGTTTAAACACTTTTCTTTCCAATAGCAATGATTTGATCGGTTAATAAAATCTTTTATAAACGACTCTAGCCGAGCTTAGAGGTGTAGGGATTAAGTGATTTCTCACCTCGGTGACAAAGGTTCTTACAACTAATAAATTTGTACGAATCTTCAGTTCGAAGAGTTCGTACGACGTAAGAGTTCGTACAACGTAACACAGTTTCGTGATACCTTATTACGAAATTATTACGAAATTGGTCAAGCTACCATTTAATTCGTATTAACGCTTTACTGTCGCCTCAAGTTCATCCTACTCACATCTTGACGCGATGGCGTTGGTACGAGCGTCGCTCATACAAGCGCTGGGAGTAGTCCAGGGATATTAGTCTAAAACTCTATAAAGATCTGGAAAAAATTTACCCCCCTATTTTTTTTTATTTACCCCTTATTACCCCAACTTCGGACACTAATACCAGGCGGATTTTAGCGGACACAATATGCTGAAATTATTAGCTTGTTACGAATTTGTTCCGGGTTGTTATCTAATACTCCTGGTCTAAAAAAGCTTGCGCTGATTACACTTATAGTGTACATTTTTACTTCATTCTCGCAAACAAATAACCAACAAATACAAAACAATATCCAATGCTGGTTTGATACTGGGCCAGGGTCGCAGACGATGGTCCAGCATTACACAAACATTGGATTGATGTCTCCTGTTAGCCGGGTATATTACAGTACATTTATAGTAAACTTATCGTAAAATTCCTAATTGCCACAGGAAAAATAGTCAAGAAAATTAATGTCAAAAAGTAAAAGAGCAAAGATAATTAATTCAAAATGGCCGACCTTACTGTTACATTGCAAGACACAATCGATGTCTAATTCTTGGTGTTTTAACAGTACTGGTCTGATTGAAAAAAATATGTGGATCAAGCTATAACTTGATAATAATCAATCATTTCTGTTACATAGTAGGCTCTTTCACATTCAGCATACCTTCATATGATTTGCATCGTACGTGATTCCTAGGGTGTTCCTAAGGCGATCTCAAGTCAACCCTACGATGCACGATGCATGAGATTCTTTCAGTATCCGTAAATGACTGGGCCGATTTTTGCTATCCGTTGGTACGGCGTTGTGGCCGAGTTATTCTATTTTTAGGAGACGAAACAAACATAAGAAAATTCCTACAGTGTGCTTGCATTGTTACCTTCATCGACATCGTAGGCAAATATGGGTCCCACGTATTCACCAGGTGGTGTGTCAACAGGAAGTTCCATGCTGTAGAAATCAGGTAGAAAGTAGGGCGGATTGTAATTCGGTAGATGAGGTGTTGTTGTTGTAAGTGTTGTTACTGTGAGGACTTTTGTGTCGTTGCCAAGAGATGTACCGTCAAATACCGTCACTGTCAACGTGTAGGTCGGAGCAGCTCCGATAGAGAAACCCGGGTTGTACACATGGGAGATTTGTCCGCCTGGAACATGGTTACTGAGCAATAATACTTCACTTAGTGTGTTACTTCAATCTTAGTGGCACCATAATAATTATCAGTTTAAATTAAAAGAGAGCTATATCAGCTGGAAAAAGATGCCATGTAGTGTAAATATTTAATTTACACAGACGTGTAAATACATTTACACTGAAATATTGTTTTATTTTTATAAACCATGGAGACATAAATTTTTATTTTTCAATTTGAAATCATCAGCTATTTCCGCTTCAATTGAATACTTATGTTGCGGGCATATGAACATTATATATATTTTTATTTCATTCAGTGCGAGGAACGACTTTATATAGACGTCATAATCAATAGATATAAATTTAGGTGAATTAATGGAATTAGCAAAAATAAATCAGTAATGCTAATATACATCTACTGCCTACCTAAAAATACAATACAACACTACAGTGCGCCCAGAATGACTCCACACTATACATACAGCTGAAAAGTATTTACACGTTTGTGCGAATTGAATATCTACACTATATATGGCTTCTTTATCCATCTGTATATTATGAACAAAATGTACAATATATAATTCGTATACTTTGAATAGTTTTGCAATTAATAAGATATATTATATGGCCTATGTAATGTATATAATTATACATATTACAGTTCAAACTAACTTACCTATCAGCAAGAACTTTATATAAAATTATTGCTATTAGACATAAACATATATTTGTTTGCGGCTAAGATTTTGTTACACTAAACAAGTTATATAATAGGCCTAAAGGGAAAATGAGAAGGTCAACGTCGGATATTAACCAGCTAACTGTTTCAAATTTAACTCACTTGTGGCATGTATGTAAAACTCTCCTGTGTCAGGAGCCTGTATCAGAGTATACTTAACCAAGTCATCCTCAGGGTCGGTGCTGTCGACGGTGAAAATGACGGTTTTGTTAACAGCTCCTTCTGACACACTGACAGTGTCTGGCAGATTTGTAATCACGGGCGATTCTTGTACGTTTATCACGTTCACTGACAGAATCCCCGTGCTGCTCAATCCACTAGAATCCTCCACTGTTATATTCAACTCGTAAGACTGTGTTGTCTCGTAGTCAAGTCCGGGTGATACCACAATCTGACCTGGAACAAAATGTGTTTTGTAACGGCGTCTATTAAGCTGGTAAACATGGTAAAGGTATACATGTATTTCAAATTATTCAAGATCTCAATCTCGATCTCGATCCACAACATCAGGTGGTAAAGAAATTAAATTAGCAGGATAAGGGCTAATATACCTGTTGAGTTAATGTTGAACAGTAAATTCCCAGAACTGGGATTGACACTGAGGTAGTAAGTCAAGAGAGTTGATTCCGGGTCCGCTGCATTAACAGTGAATACATCTCCCACGTGGTGCTCAGATACAGCGACAGATTCGGGGAGATTGAAAAGCACTGGAATTTCATCCAAATCATTGATGTAGATCGTTATATTGCCTTTATCCTCCAATAATCCATCAGAGACCGTAACTTGGAGAACGAAAACGTCAACGTCTTCGTAATCAAAAATGGCAGACGAAAAAGTGTGTATTTGACCTAAAAACATCAGCATCGGTAATATTCAGCAATTTATTTTAGTAAACGTTTGTGACCCTTTGGTTTCTTTGAAACATTGTTGACATGTTTAAATAATTAAATTCGTGTGAATAATTTTGTGGATAAAGTAGCTGAAATGTTTGCATACTTTTGTCACATTTATAAATGCATAATCATTTATACACTCAATACTCACATGTTTAAATATCGCAAATGAGAAGAATCAGCAAATGATGCATATACACGGTTGACGCGGATACATTTATTAGAATGATTACGTGAACAACAGAAAAGTCGACTGCCAAGCTAAAACCAAGCATATTGCTCAACCAAATGGATGCTTAACCTTTCTTAATTTTTTATGATCCCCGCCAACACGAGGCATTGACAAAATGACGTTGTAATGTTGGACAAACGTATACGACACTGGCCGAACATTACAGTAACATTAGGTGAGTGTCTCGTGTTTTTTTGTTTGCAATAGAACAACTCACAGCGCGGGGATCGATACACTTTGATCCCCATGGTTTATACAAAGAACAGTAGAGCTCAGTGTCTTAAGGATTAGAACAACTCACCCGATGAGGTGATGTAAAACGGGGCATTATCAGGCCATGCGGTGATGCTGTAGGCCAGGACATCACCTGCATCCACGTCTATGACACTCACATCAAATACACTAAAACTACCAGTTGACCTCTCTACAATATAAGCATCATCAGGCAGATTCTGGATGACAGGCTTCTCGTTGACGTCTGTGATCGGCACAGTGATGTTCATATAGTCGCCAAGTCCAGAAGGATCTGATACCTTGAAGAACAACTCGTATTCTGACACCAACTCGTAATTCAGTGATAAAGGGTCTAGCGTCACTTCTCCTGTAAAGGGAAATATACACTTTTCAATCAATACCAACTCAGCAGACACAATACGGTGAATCAATAATTGATTAACATTGGTCCGGCGTCTGTTGGGATTCTCTGTGAGTTTTCTACTCAGCCCAATGGTAGTTCCCGACAGACCAATAACGAACGGGCTTTTCTTTCGCATCTGATGTGTTTCATTTGACACAAACTGCTACATAAATGTATATTAAAAAATACATGATACATATATAATTATGATAAATTCATTCATCATTCATAATCTGAAATGTATTTGATAATACATCAAAACAAATTAAAAGGTAAGTTATTTTCCATTATATATGAGTTTTATCCTTATTGAAACAAATAAATCTAGTGGGAGCAAAAAATTGTCTACCGTTAGTGGCGTTGATAGAAAAATGTGTTCCAGATGGGTTTGAGCCAATGATTTCATAACTGAGTGTATCCTCTTCTTGATCCAATGCAACCAGGTCCATAATCACCCGCAAAGTGGTCTCGCTCTCTAAGATATTCCCTATTTTATAGACATCATTGAAGAATGGCTTCTCGTTGACATCAGCAATGTATATCACTAGATTCTGCACATGATTGAATTCCCCATCGTACGCAGTCACTTGCAGTGTGTATGTTTTCTGAGTCTCGAAGTCGAATGTTGCATTGAACGTGGTGGAAATGTCACCTGGAATATGGTTTCTTTATTTGTAAATGTCAATTTAAACCAACGACATTCCAGGTCGGTAGGTATCAAAGTATGATACAGTATAAACTGATATGGTTTCATAGGTGATTTAACAAGCTACACTCACATTTGTCAAAATAATTGTCTTGCAAAGTTATGACTTTTATTGAAAACTATTTGCAGTAAAACAAATTATAACAATTATTAGTATTGTCAGATTAGGACGTATAAAGACGGTGCCCGCACTGAAAGAATGAAAATATTTCTAACGGCCTTAGACCCATAACATAGGTATTCAAATGAATCGAAAAGAGCTAACTAGGACATTTACGATGATTCTAAATTAAAAAAACCTTTGGTCTCCATGGTTTATACAAAAACATTGTAGCATTGTAATTGGTTAAATAAGTCACATGGTTATTAACCCTTTAAGTCCTCACGATGCATTAAAGCATCGTTTTACATCACTGAAAACATACCTAATTTTCCAACAATTAGGGGTTTTAGAATGAATATTCCCATGAAACTGGTTTGCAAATTCATGGCAAATTTCTTTACTTTTTCACCCACATCAAATCATCTTCACCCACTACAAGTCGAGAATTGCGACTGCAATTCGCGGCTTGTAGTGGATGAAGATGACAATGTAAAGTCCGGCTTGAAAGGGTTAACGTAATCTCTTTATACGATCAAAGCACTGCACGGAATAGATTAAAAATGTAAATATATTTAGATTTTGAAATCCAGCTGATTTTTCACGTAAGTTGGGAAAGAAAAAACAAACATTTTAATTATCTACATGTAAATGGATCCAACCTGCAGCGTTGATCTCGAAAGGTGCAGAAGAAGGATTCGATGACATTGAGTAGTTGATGACGTCGCCATCTTGATCCACAGTTATGACAGTGAGAACTGGTATCTTCCCCATCACGTCCTCGGCTATTGTCACTGTGTCTGGTAAATTCTGGATCACTGGAGCTTCGTTCACGTCTAGGATGTTGATAGAGATCTCACGGACAGCAGTCAGATTGCCTGCGTCACTGACAGTGATGGTCAAATTGTAAAATGGTTTCGTCTCGTAGTCCAAAGCTGATGGTATCAATGCAATCTCACCTTCAATATAGAAAACTAATAATTTTACTTGTTATTTATTTATGACACACAACACACATATAACATCCAACAGTTGTCTTTTATTCAAAAACGTATATATATAGGCCTACGTTTTTTTGAATAAAAGACAACTGTTAGATGTAACGTTAATACAAACGCAATATATGAATATAATACAAACTGGCAAACCGTACAAAATTTTTGAAAATACGCCGTCATTTAGTTGATATTTAAATTTAAAATTAGAAGTAGAATACGATAGGCCTACTTGGGAAGCTAAAATTATTAACCCAGACAGTTGTTTTTGTTTTTATTCGCACTCAAATGCGAATTGTGTCCGCCCGTGATTTGTATCTCCAAGTGGATGCAATTACCTCATCATATAAATAGCTAATGAAATAATTAAACATGTTACCCAGAAGACACAATACGTTGAATCAATGTTGGGTTAACGTTGGTCCACCGTCTACGACGCTGGACCAACGTTAAACCAACATTGCTTCAACGTCTAGTTTCTGCTGGGAAGCGACACTTTTGGAAGGGGCTTCCCATTCCTACCCGGGGTGATTCGAACACCGGTAACCCTCCGAGTTCCACCAGCATACACAGATACACATGGCTGAAGAACTACTATTACAAGTTAGGCCTGGTGCTCTTTTCAAATGCAAATTTACCCGTATTGCTGTCAATGGTAAAGGGTGGTCCCGACGGGACGGAGTCCGTGATTTTGTATGTAAGCACATCTCCGTCAGGATCTGCAGAATCCAGGTCCAATATCACCATAGATTTAGTAGCATCTTCAAAAACATCCCCCAGTCTTGTGACGGCAGTGAAGAATGGCTTCTCATTGATGTCAGCAATGTTGACTGTCAAGCGTTTCACATCTTCATATTCCCCGTCGAATGCTGACACGTCTAGTGTGTAACTGGGCTGACTTTCATAGTCAAACTTGGCAGTCGAATTTGTGGAGATCATACCTGAAACCAATACAAATATTAGCAGTTGACTTCAGTCATATCGAGCTCTATTAACCCTTTAAGCACTCCTGATGCATTAAAGCATCATTTCACATCACTGAAAACAGACTTAATCTTCCTACAAACAAGGGTTTTAGAACTAAACTTTTCATGAAACTGGTTTACCAATACATGGTAATTTTTAAACCACATCAAGTCATCTGTATCTACTACAAGTCGAGAATTGCGACAGCAATTCGCGGTTTGTAGTAGATAAAGATGACTATCGTAAATTTAGGCTTGTAAGGGTTAACCCTTATACTGCTGATCACGACTATTGTCGTTTTTAATCTGTCAACCAAATCACTGTTATTGGGAATGAAATGTGTGTCTAAACATCAAGATTTGAAAAAAAGTCCTGCTCAAATTAAACAAGTAATTTTCGGTCACTTTTCAGTGACGTGTACATGCTTTAGAATATTTTTTGCACCAACATATATCTTTTAAAAATATTTTAGCCCTTTAAGTGCGGGGTTAGTAGCTGTTTTGCATGGACCACAACAGAATCGCTGCTCTGCTCTCCGTCCCTTACAAATTCGGTAATCAAGGTAGAGTGCCCGTTACCGCTAACCCTTTAACCGCCGGTGCCGCATATATTCGGGTTTTCATTAGCACATTAAGTACCACATTTTAAATATGGTAAAGATAACATGTGACATCAACCAACAAGATTTGTAAAGAGTTGACCTCCATTTTGTCAAATCTGAATAATTTTCACTCCCTTGAAGTTTTGGATCGCGTCAGCGAGACACAATTTCAAATGGGTGAAAATTCAAATTGAATATTTTGGCGGTTAAAGGGTAAATGCGTCAGGAATAATATCAACGCTTAGGCCCTTATTAGATAAAATATACAGCATTTAAACCCTCTTACCGCGGGGACCATAGTTAAACCATGGGCATTCTAATTTAGGTGAACATTTTCTGTTCTGACTCTTCGCAATTTATTGCAGTTTTCTTTTTTTTATCTTTTTAAACGAAACAAAGCACCAACGGCGAGCACATTATTTTTCAGTTGGCCAATTATTATTACAACGCGTTTTTGTCACAAAAACATATGTTATAATCACCTGATCACCCTCATACACGGCTACAAATGATTTGCAAATGATTTTGTGACAGGGGCGATGTTAAAGGTGATCTATAACCCCTTATATAGTATGAATAATTTTGAGACAAATAAATCAAAGCTGCGACAAGATGGGGCACCAGTGCTTCCTTTTATATGGTGATTGGCTATCATGTGACCCTCTCAAAGGGTCACATGATAGCTAATCACCCCATATTAGGGGTGATTGGCTATCATGTGACTCTATCAGAGGGTCACATGATAGCCAATCACCCCATATAAGGACATAATTATTCATACCACATAAGGGGTGATAGATCACCTTAAAGTGTAGAAACCACGATTGTGGTATTGGTATTGAACTAAACATATACAACATCTAAAAATAAATATTTTTGCTGTCATGATTATCACGTGTACAAGGCGTCTCTGTTTCTTTATTATGTATTTTTTTTCGTTGCACTTTTGTGGTGTAATGATCAATAACAAGGTAGACATATTTGTGGGTGACAAATCAATGGAAATAATTAAAATTTAAACTAAATAGCTTTATCCACCTCTGCGTTGTGACCAACCATGATACCGTTAAGTATAACCGTTAAAGTATAATATTGATATATTTTCAAAATCAAATAAACAAAATTTACCTGTAGGATCGATTTCAAACAGATCATAATGAGGCGAGATCGTCACTGTATAAATAATCACATCTAGATCTTGATCTATAACGTCCACAGTGAAAACTGGTATCTTCCCAATAACATCTTCAGCTATGGTCACCGTGGCTGGTACATTCTGGATGACTGGGGCTTCATTCACGTCTAGGATGTCTACAGTGATCATTTGAGTGGCAGTCAGACCGTCTGGATCACTGATGGTAATGGTCAGAGTGTACTGGGGTGTCGCCTCGTGGTTTAGGCTGGTCGGATCCAATGTAATTTTGCCTTAATTCATGGTGAAAACATATTTGGATATAATCTTTGATTGTGATAATACGAGTTGTAGTTGCGTTACTTTTATCATTTCAAGTAAGCTGAACGCTTATCCGCCCACTTGTAAGAATGATATTCAGATATTAACGTGGAAACGTTCATAACATAATCATGTGGTCATAATCAAGAGCGTGAATAAGCCTCTTATATAAGAATGCAATCTTTTTTTATTGTGAAGTTATGATGCACATTATGCCACTATCTTATCGACTGGATATGACGACATGTGCTTTGGAAAATGAATCATCCGCTATTTTATTGAAATTTGTAACTTGACAATAGAAATACAAGATTATTATTATTTGAATTTTCTTAAGAAAAATGCAACAAAATGATATAATATATTTACCGTTACTGCTGTCTATTGTAAACGCTGTTTCAGCTGGATTCACGTTTGTAATTTTATAGGTGAGGACATCATTTTCAGGATCAGAAGCATCCATGTCAACGACAACACGAGGAGTAATCTCATTTTCTAAGACATCACCAAGTTTAGTGGACGCAGTCACTATGGGTGCCTCGTTGACGTCATCGATGTGAATTGTTAAATATTTCACATCTTGCAGCTCACCATCAGATACGGTAACTTCTATGCTGTAGCTGGACTGGGTCTCGTAATCGAATAAAGCCGAAACCTTGGTGGTGATTTCACCTGCATCATTCAATACCATGTTTAGCGTCGTACGTATTGAAATGTATTGTAATAACGCTAGTAGCCTGTTGTCACAAATGGGCAATATGTGAAGCATTATGACCAGGTGCTGCCGTCTAGCGAATCAACGATACATTACCTATTGTTTGATGTGACCAGCTTATCGAGCCCATGTTCAGTGACGATTTTGCGTCAAGAAATCGGTCATAATGTAAAAAATTGTAAACAATTGACTCGAAACTAAGCAATTTGTTAGCATATCAACATTACATATTAGAATGCTCTTTTGTGGTATGTAATATACCTATGGTAGTCTTCTGTCATCAAAGCATTAAGGAATCATTATCGTCAAAAGCCATTGTGTGATTTGGATTTTAACTAAAAATGGCAGATATAGGGAGGGTTGGGACAGTCAAATGTGGGAGAGTTGGGACACTATGGGAGAGCTGGTTCATGGTCATGGGGCATGGCTCATGGCCCAGCTCTCTCTCATAGAGTAGGACCATGTAACGATAATTTGTTTTATCTATGACTACAGTGATTAAGATGTTCATACTTGAATTGTTTCAGGCCCAATTTTATTTTTGTGTTGTGTTTATTTTGACGTATCTGTACCGACATACTATATGTGACCCAACTCTCCCAGGCATGGCCCAAGTCTCCCTACTCCTTGGGAGAGTTGGGTCGGGAGAGCTTTTTTTAATCACATTTTTTTCCTATGCAACATAATGCATATAAAATAAAGTTCAGATTGTTTGGCATGGTCTGTACTTAGCAAAACCACAGGAAACCACGGTATAATATGATAAATGGGAAAAGCAAACGGTGTCAAAATATAAAAAGTGGCCCAACTCTCCAAGCCTCCCCTACTACTGTTCCCGCTACTGGTAATTTTGCTGTTGCATATAGTACGGCTTACTGCTTCAACGTTTAATATAAGACTAGTAGCAGTCCACTACAGCTGCTGCTGCTACAGACTTTTGTCAACGTGTATTTGAGTTTGTCCTTCAACATAATCATCTTTAAATATAATTTCATACAATTCAAAAATAAGAACTTAACATTATGAATTACATAACAACGCACAAACAAACTTTACCTAACGAATTGATCTCAAATGGAGCCGAAGAAGGCAATGTTGATATAGTGTAAAGTAGCACATCACCATCTTGATCTGTGACATCAACAGTGTAAGTTGGTACCTGTCCCACTACGTCTTCAGTTATTGTAACCATATCCGGTAAATTATGGATCACTGGAGCTTCATTCACATCGTTGATGTCGATAGTCACCATTTGTGACTTCATTAAGCCATCTGGGTCACTGATGTAGATGGTCAAATTATACCTAGAAATTGTTTCGTAGTCCAGAAACATCGGATCTAATGAAATCTTACCTGCAAAAAAATATATTATGTTGATAAGTTTGATTTTAGTGAATTTGGTGCAAATTTCCTATTACTCAATCTTTTAATATCAGATATATTTATCATCATTTAGGGAGTGGAAAAGCCACGAAAAAAACTTTTATGTGATTTCAAGTATATTTTGTTACACTTGAAGAAAATAGATTCATATCAACATTCGTATCAACATTGTATTACAATATCCCCCAGATTCACAATTAATAACGAAAATCAGAAAATAAAGTGAATTACGTAACTTTGATTACATTGCCACTGAAGATAATTATATAATAAAATTTGAAATAAACATTTACCATTGCTACTATCTATGCTGAATAATATTCCGGTTGGGTATGATTCTAGAATATCATAGGTGAGCACATCATTTTCAGGATCAGAAGCATCCATGTCTAAAACCACCCGAGAAGTAGTTTCGTTTTCTGCGACATCTATCAGTTTATTAACAGCAGTGAAGAAAGGTTCCTCGTTTACATCGTCAATGTAGATTGTTAGATTTTTCACATCTTGAAATACTGCGTCAGATGCAGTCACTTCTAGGGTGTAACTAGGCTGAATCTCGTAGTCAAACATAGGGGCAGATGTGGTAGAAATAGCACCTGTATTAATTGAATATTTTAGTAAGCATTTTCAGATATAGATGCTATTACCCCGAAATATACACATTGATAAATAGACAAGGACTGGCTAAGCAACAACTGCAGCAGATAAACCAACACATTGTATTCTATGCTTAGGTTGTTAATGTTTGCAAAAAATAACATGGTATTAAGGCTACTCAAACTGATATGTAAATGTATGCTAATCAGCTACTGTATTAATATCTAATAAGCAATGTATCTATCATACATACCGAAATGCTAAAATGTATGTGGGTATTATTTGTTAATTAGAGCAATAGTGGTCACTGAGTTTCTTGTATGGCATTCGATCGTCATTTAATAAAAAAATCATGTCACACATTCATGTGCGCCATCATGATAATGTATCTACTTCCCAACATATTGTACACTCATATACAGTATGAAACGTTTTTGGTACAGCAAGCTCAAATCATGGTTTGTACTCCAACCTTGATGGAGGAGCAAAATGTGTCACTCATAGAAATGTGCTGGATAAAAAATAGATGTTGCTAAGAGATGCAATGCACTGTTTGGGTATTTTGTATTTTTTTTAACTTCAAAATATGCGTGCAAAATATATCATCTTAACGTTTCAACTTGAGAAAAATCAATCAAACTGTAGTTCAGCTTTACCTGCGCTATCGATCTCAAAAGGTGCCGGAGATGGCCAGGTTACCATGCTATAGACAATCACATCATTATCTTGATCGAATGTGATAACGTTGGCAACAGTTGTCTTTGCGATGAGATTTTCTTTTATATTTAGCAATTCTGGTAGATTCTGGATAACTGGAGCTTCATTCACGTCTTTGATGTCCAAGTTGACCATTTGCATGGCGGTCAGACCATCTGGATCACTGACGGTGATGGTGAGATTGTACTGAGGGGTCGTCTCGTAGTCCAAACTTGCCGGGCTCAATGAAACTTCACCTACAACATGACATACTACCAGTTGTGAAATGCGTTTATCATTGCATTATAAACAAAGAAAAGTTTGCTAACGTTTAATTTGCTATGTTTATCAGTGCTAACAGGTTGACGATCATTTATTCAATGTTTTTGCAACTGGTTATCATAAACATTAAACCTGTTAAATGTCAAAATAGAAAACAAAAAAATATTATTTGAAAAACAATTAAAAGAGTTTTGGTAAATTGAATATTTTTTCGTAAAAAAGATTTTTTAACACAACAATTTTAACATAACATAATACAACAAACATAACGGTCAGACAATACACCTGAGAATTTCGTTAATTACTATGAAGTTTACATTTTGTTTCCACGTGAGAAAATAAAATTAGCAAATTCACCGTTACTGCTGTCAATTGTAAACGGTGCTTCGAATGGACTAGAACCCAAGATCTTATAAAAAAGTACATCATTTTCTGGATCTGAGGCATCCAAATCAATCACAACTCGAGCAGTAATCTCATTTTCCATGATATCTGCCAGTTTGGTGACAACAGTGAAAAAAGGGTCCTCGTTGACGTCATCAATGGTAATGGTCAGATTTTTCATGTCTTGAAGTACACCGTCGGATGCAGTTACTTCCACTATGTAGATGGGTGCAGTCTCGTAGTCAATTATAACAGACGGCTTAATGTGGATCTCACCTGAATTATATATTAGATATATATGGATGATATACTGTATACACATGTATATAAATATTAAATAAATTCAGCGGGTGCGTTGAATATGTATACAAATAATATTTTCAAAACGGTTAATTCGAGTAAAGGCTCACCTTTCCTGATGTCTACCAATGGTTTCGTAACCATTGCAGCGCGGGGACCGACTTCAGACGTCGGAATCTGACGTCGGTGGACGTCCGATTCTGACGTCTAAAGACTGTCCCCACACTAAAAGATTTAAAAAAATCCAATGGTCGTAGACCCATAACATGGGTATTCAAATATTTAAAACAGAAAAAGCTTACTAAGACATTTTTGCTGATTTTAAATTGAAAAAAAATGCTTTGATCCGCATGGCTTACACTAAAATAATTCAGCGTTGTGAGGGTTCTAAGTTTTACTCCGTGTTTACCAAATCTGGGGCCGTATTCTCGTACAAGTTACGATATAGCGTAGGCTTCTGATTGGTCGAGATGGCCATCTCGACCAATCAGAAGCCTACGATATATCGTAACTTGTACCAGAATACGAGCCCAGAAGAGTAAGTCTCTGTCTCTCTCATGTACACACACTAGACCCCCCAGACTAGAAAGCTAACGTAAGTTTATATGAAACGGACCGATAATAGACAGTTATTAAACAATTGCGTATCCAGTGATGGTAATTTCAAACCCACGTACCAGATGGGACAATGTTGAAGAGAAGATCCCCTGAGCTTGGATATGATTTTAGGCTATAAATCAGGGCTGTCCCTTCTTGATCTGTTGCATCCACGTCAAACACGTATCCCATGTGATGTTCTGGAATGTTAACGGTACTTGGTAGATTCACCAACACGGGCTGCTCGTTGACATCGGTAATGTGCACAGTTAGTGTTGCTGTGTCCTCCAGAAAGCCATCGGATACAATCACTTGAACTGTGAATGTGTTCACATCTTCATAATCAAACACGGCTGAGGAAGCTGTCAGGACGTTGCCTTGAAGAGATAATAAATAAAATCTTAAAAATATGTATTTTAAATATTTTACTTGTAAAATTATTACTACGCTTTTTTATTGGGTTATAGTTTGCTCGGCAACTAAGCGGTAGCATTTTTGTATGTTCACATTTAATATCATGATGTGAATTCTGTACAGAATTAATGAGCCATTTGTCAGGAAGTTTATTCCTCCATGGTTTAGTCCAAATAATTCGACATCATTTACAGACAGACAGGTGATTTACAGCATCGATGACAAACACGGATAATCACATCGTGCTGCAGTTCGGTCAGCCACGAGCCCCGGTATAGTCAGCCACACACACCCGTATGGTCAGTAGTGTGGTCAGCCACACACCCCGGTATGGTCAGTAGTGTGGTCAGCCACGCACCCCGGTATGGTCAGTAGTGTGGTCAGCCACGCACCCCGGTATGGTCAGTAGTATGGTCAGCCACACAACCCGGTATGGTCAGTAGTGTGGTCAGCCACGCACCCCGGTATGGTCAGTAGTGTGGTCAGCCACAAATCCCGGTATGGTCAGTAGTGTGGTCAGCCACGCACCCCAGTATGGTCAGTAGTGTGGTCAGCCACGCACCCCGGTATGGTCAGTAGTGTGGTCAGCCACGCACCCCGGTATGGTCAGTAGTATGGTCAGCCACGCACCCCGGTATGGTCAGTAGTGTGGTCAGCCACACACCCCGGTATGGTCAGTAGTGTGGTCAGCCACGCACCCCGGTATGGTCAGTAGTGTGGTCAGCCACACACCCCGGTATGGTCAGTAGTGTGGTCAGCCACGCACCCCGGTATGGTCAGTAGTGTGGTCAGCCACACACCCCGGTATGGTCAGTAGTGTGGTCAGCCACGCACCCCGGTATGGTCAGTAGTGTGGTCAGCCACGCACCCCGGTATGGTCGGTAGTGTGGTCAGCCACACATCCCGGTATGGTCAGTAGTATGCTCAGCCACACTTCTAGCCATACCGGGTTCGTGGCTGACCACATTGCATGACATTGTACAACGTTGGATCAACGTCGAAGACGTTGGGCCGACGTTGTACAAATGTTATGAAATGGTTTGTGTTTTCTGGAATATATGATCAAGATTCGTGTTGTGATGCGGAACTCACCCGCGCCATTGATGGAAAATAAAGCATCATCAGGCCATGTGGAAATACTATACGTCAGCGGATCGCCGTCTTCATCAACGACATTCACGCCAAATACACTAGACGTGCCAGTTAAGCTCTCTACAATATATGCATCACCAGGCAGATTCTGGATGACAGGTTTCTCGTTGACGTCTGTGATCGGCACAGTGATGTCCATATAGTCGTCAAGTCCAGAAGGATCTGATACCTTTAAGAACAACTGGTATTGTGACACCATCTCGTAGTTCAGCGACGAAGGGTCAATAGTTACTTCTCCTGTAAAGGAAATAGTTTGTAATGGTTATCGTCACTGCTCCTGTAAAGGACATAGTTTGTAATGGTCATAGTTACAGTGTGTCATATACTCAATATCTCACAGCACCTTGAAACATACCACCATGTAACGTGGCATGGTTACCCAGCAAACAATACACATCTACCCATTGTTGGGCCAACGTCGCAGATGGTGGGCCAAGATTGGCCAACCATTGGGTAGATGTGTCGTGTTTGCTGGGAAAGGAACATATAAAAATCAAAATAAGCTTTGACTATGTTTCTCATTATTTGTGTACATGTATATCAATTCTTTAACATTTTAAACTGCCAACCTACCTAATCTAATGGGTTAAATATGTCTTTTTGTTTCTTAAACGAAAAATAATATTTGTTTAGTTTTATTGTATTACCTTTAATAGTTACATTACCTTTACTGCTATCAATTGTAAATGGTGCCCCGGGAGGAATTGAACTTAAGATCTCATAAGTGAGCACATCGTTCTCTTGATCTGAAGCAGCAATGTCCAGAACCACCCGTGCAGCTGTTTCACTTTCCAGGATATCTCCAAACTGATGTGCACCAGTAAAGTAGGGTTTCTCGTTGACATCAGAGATAGATATTGATAAAAGCTGGATATCTGTGAATTCGCCGTCCGATGCAGTCACGGTAATTGTATAGACATCTTGGCTCTCGTAGTCTAATGTGGCACTGGACGTGGTGGAAATTTGACCTGTATTGACAAGTGTCGTGAATTTGATGTATTCATCAATTTAATGTGAAAGTATGAATAAAATAAGTATTCCCCTCGAATAGTATCAATGTCAAGTTAGTATTTACTTACAAAGTGACCAGAATGAGGACATTGTTAATGATATTTATTCAAGAAATGGACTCATTGTTCCTTTTAAGATAAAAGTAAAGACATCATTTTAATATGTGCCTAATGATATTTTCTTGATTTTAAGTGGTATTTATTATTATAAATTGTATAATTATATATATACTAAATGACGGTACAATTAAAATTATCATGGGCTAAGTTGGTAAATATACTTTACCTGCGGCGTCTATTTCAAAAGGGGCCAATAGAGGCCATGTTGTCATTGTATAAACAATCCCATCTCCTTCTTGATCTACGGTGCTCACGGTGTAAACTGCTGTATTTCCAGCCACATCTTCAGCTATAGTCACTGAGTCTGGTAAATTCTGGATCACTGGAGCTTCATTCACGTCTAGGATGTTGACAGTCACCACCTGGACGTCCGTCAGACCACCTGGATCACTGACGGTGACGGTCAAATCATAACTGGATGCCGTCTCGAAGTCGAAACTTCCCGAAATCAATGATATTTCACCTGGAATATAACATGTATAACGACGCGTCAATGTTTAACTTCACAAAAAAGTAAGGTATGCCAATGCTGGTTCAATGTTAGGCGAGCGTCTGCGACGCTGGCCCAACATTAAACCAGGATTGGATAGTAGAACCTATCAACCAAGGGATTTACATTTCAACCCCTTGGCCTGTTCACCCGTGTATCATTTTATCTGAATGGAGAACTTACAGCCATATAGCCATTATGGCGCTTAGAACGTATGGTACACATTGTCAGCTCTGTCCTATAAAATAATAATTTACACTTGAGTGAAGTGAAGTATGTGAGGGGGAAGTGCCTGCACAAGGACACACACATTGAAAAAATGTCCCAGCGTTGAGAGCGGAGAAACATAGTATTTATCTAAAAACCCGCAGCAACAAACAGGCTTGTGATTGAACGCACACGACAGCCAGCGGCAATTATAACCATTAACGCTGGTAACCATTGTGCCACGTCCCGCTCTGTTGCTTTAAATACTGATAAAATGCAACTTACCGTTACCGTTGTCAATAGTAAATGGTGCTCCGGATGGGTTTGATCCTGTTATCTTATAGTTGAGCACATCTCCGTCTGGATCTGAAGCATCCATGTCAATAACAACACGTGACGTCGTCTCACTTTCTAAGACATCTCCCAGTTTTACAGCAGCCGTGATGACGGGAGTCTCGTTAACGTTAACAATGTAGATTGTCAGATGTCTAACATCTTGAAGCGTTCCGTCAGAAGCAGTGACTTCTAAGGTGTAGGTCCCGAGAATCTCGTAGTCAAAGGTGGCGGACGATTTTGTTGTGATCTCACCTAAAAAAACGTAATAATAACACATATCATGTCATAAAAAAGAGTTATGATATAGCGAGTATGCTGCCAAATATGTATATAGAGCATAAAGCACTTATTGGTGTCAACAATAAATCCAGTATTTCATCTATGACTCGATGCAAAATAAATTTACACTCATCAAAATATAGCAGAAAAAAAAATTAAATTCAGAGTTTTACCACGTTTATTGCCTTATACAATATTGTAAAAGTAAAACTATAATCGCATTTATTTTATTTAATACAAACTAGACTATAATCGCATTTATTTTATTTAATACAAACTAGCAAATAGTTTTCACTTGTATCTTTTCCAAACGTAAAGGGCGGGGGCCCTAGGGTAGTGGTAAGCACCGCTGCCTTTCACGCCAGAGTTCGGGGTTCGGTTCCCGGTCTCGGCGGTTTGAAAGAAACCAAAAATGTTTCTTCCCCATCCACGTGTGAAAGTCAGTATTGTGGGGTGCCTCCGTGATCGAGAGGTAGCGTGCTCGGACTCAGACCGCCAGGGCACGAATTTCGAATCCTGTGTCTGGAGGACAGTGTCATCTCTATCATCTCACCATCCTCAGGAGGTTCTCCTGGCCCAGTTTAGCCTATATGTGCACAAAGGTGCCCTAAAGCCCGATTCATTTCATTTCATTTCCAAACGTAGATCTAGTATACTGATCAAATAGATGTGCAAATATTAAATGCTTTCAAATAATAAAAAAAACTATACATGCTAGTGATAAATTAATTAGCAATCATTGAACAGTATTGTTGTTACGGTGCGGTGGTATGTAAATGTAGGCCTATCTAAATTATAGAACCACCAATATAATATGAATAATGCTTTATCACATTAAGCTATGCCTGTACACATTTTGAGGAAAATGTTTTAACTGTTAGATGCTAATTATTCTCACCTATAAAAAGCTAATATACATTTATCTGTTTAGCTACCATGTACTGAATCAGCACCCAGACTGTTTCCTACCTGCAGAATCTATTTCAAAAGGTGCCGATGGTGGCGATGTTGTCATTGTATAAACAATCCCATCTCCATCTTGATCTACGGTGCTCACGGTGTAAACTGCTGTATTTCCAGCCACATCTTCAGGTATTGTCACCGAGTCTGGTAAATTCTGGATCACCGGAGCTTCATTTACGTCTTGGATGTTAACAGTGACCACCTGGACATCCGTCAGACCACCTGGATCACTGACGGTGACGGTTAGCTTGTACTGAGATGTTGTCTCGTAGTCCAAAATCGCCGGGTATAATGTTATTGCCCCTTTAATTTAAAAGTGAAATTGCGAAATCAAGTGCATCAGCTGGAGATGTATCTGGTTTGTTATTTAATTCCTAATTTACCATAATTTTAACTCTTGTACTGCTGAATAATTGTTTGTGAGTATTTTCATTCTATTGAAGCTAGAATTGCTAACGCAATTTCCAGCTTCAAATAAATATAAAAAAAATATTTATTAAAAATAGATATGCGCCGAATTTAATTATTTGACTAACTGAGCTTCTACAAGATACGCCGCAAATTTTAGAGGTATTTTATTTAGTATGAAATTTGCTTGAAAACGTATATATATATACGGCTCCCGCAGCACGAGGGCTAACCCTTTAACCGCCGGTGTCGCATATATTCGGGTTTTCATTTTTTATTAGCACATTTAGTACAACCTTTCAAACATGTAAAATAATAAAATGATGTAACATCAATCAGCACTATTTGAAAACAATTGACCTCCATTTTGTCAAATCTGAATAATATTTACTCACTTGAATTCGTGGATCGCGTCAGCGAGACACAAATTCAAGTGGGTGAAAATTCAGATTGAATAATTTGGCGGTTAAAGGGTTAATGTAATATTGTGCAAAGGTTCAATAAAGCACGTCATTTTTCACGTCACACTTTATAATCATTGTAATGCAATGGTATTATACCTGATAAGGGACCAATTAGGAACGGTGCTCCCACTGGGGTTGTAGCTGTGATGTCATAGAACAGTGTATCAGAATCAGGATCACTGGCGTCCACATCCGCTACAGCAATGCTGCTGACTTCGCTCTCAGATACAGCCACGGTATGAGCCGTGGACGTCACATAGGGGGATTCATTGATGTCAACGATGTTAACAGTCAGTATGTTAGTTGTTGTCTCCTGTCCGTCAGTGACTTCTATGGTCAGCATGTACGACGGGATGGTCTCATAATCAAAACCTGGAGACGTCGTATACCTGACGTAACCGACTGTAAAAACAGAGTCGATACCCAATGTAAAGCAGTATCATAATCATCGAATATAATATATCAGCAAGAGACCATGTATTACATTTTTGTATTTGTTTCAATTGCAAAGCAAAATATGTATAAGTATCAAATCTATCAGTAGGCTTGGAGGACTGTCAACACTAAAAGCGCTAAACTATTTTTATATAAACCGTGGAGACCGAAGGGTTTTTTCCATTTTTTTCATTCACCATTAATTTTCGATTCATTTGAAGACCTATGTTATGGGTCCACGGCCATTATTAATTGTTTTACTCTTACAGTGTGTGGATCGAATTTAGTCGTAAGAATCTGACGTCTACAGACGTCAGATTCTGAGACTAAAATCGATCCCCGCACTGAAAGGGTTAAACCAGATGGATAATGTGACTGCTCTCATTATCCATCCGGTTACATTATACCATAGATTAACTATACATATGATTAATCCATGAGTAGACGATCACAGCGAACAACTGTGCAATGTAACTAGGATTATCATAGAATGGAACCTCTACGGCGCTCTTCAAATAAACAAAGTGTTTCTCCTCCGTAACGCCGTAATCGACCTCACTCGGGGGCTCGTCTGGACCATCTCAGCATGTTTGTGAACGGAAATTGTCAAAACCACAAGTATTCGTTTATTTTTTTAT
This sequence comes from Flabesymbios commensalis, assembly GCA_964017125.1. Taxonomy (NCBI): domain Eukaryota; kingdom Metazoa; phylum Annelida; class Polychaeta; order Terebellida; family Flabelligeridae; genus Flabesymbios; species Flabesymbios commensalis. The sequence continues at coordinate 57,117,874 of OZ024912.1, forward strand.
TCATTCATTTATTCATTCATTCATTCATTCATTCATTCATTCATTCATTCATTCATTCATTTATTCTTTCATTTATTTATTTAATCAGTTACTTATTCTTTCATTTATTCATTCATTCATTTGTTCGTCCATTCTTTCGTCCATTTAAATCACATCGAATGAAGGACGATATAAGCGAAGATATGCAGTACTGTAATAAATAAAGAGAGCAAGTAGGGGATGGAATGAAGAAACGAATAACAAAATGCACGCAAGCATCATTATCTGATTTTAGAAGTAAATTGACGTGAAAGGTATTTTCATGGTCATTTTTATTACAATATGAAGCAGAGTAAATCACCACTCGTCATTTTATTAATGACTTTATGACTTCAAGATAATATTATGAATCCAAACGACATGCAAAGCATAGATAGGCCTTTAGACTTTTAAAATTAATACCTCATGGCAAAGGCATTACATACGATTACATATACATTCTATTTCAGATTTCAAACATGGAAGATGGGGCAGGAGTGATCCCAGTGAACAAGACCGCAATCTGGTGATCGCTTATCTCATTATCACATTCCATTCACACAGATATGGCGTGTGACTTGATGCCAAAGTATATCTCAGAGTAATTTGCAAACATATCCGAGGTAAGGCCCATATAAAATTGTCCCGAGCTATCCCACTATCCAATAAGGATAAATGCAACCTCGATGATACTATCGATGTCCCATTAGCTGCAGGACGGTCCAACTACAAATCCTTTATGTAATGCTAAACCCGCTAAAGCATTTAATCAGAGGTTTAAGAGCTAGACAACAGTGGGCGCTGTTAAAGCGGAAGGCCACAAAGAAACCAACACCAAAAAACGCTCGGCACGGAGAGGAAAGGAACCCATGGTAAGAGCAGTTAGGCGCGGCATAATCTACTGGCACCATGTTCGCCAGCAGTATTTTCACTCGTGAATAAACAACACAGCATGAAACAGTTAGTCAACCAACTAAGGACTAAACATAACTATAAGGGTCTAGTTTCTTGTAAACAAAAAAAAACTGGAAATGTATCCCATCTAGCAGCATAACCATAAAGGTTGATAAATGATAGATGTAATGTCAATGGCTTTTGTAAATAATGTTATAAAATGGCTCCTGTGGACAGTAGAGACTATGTATCAAGCGGAATTTATTATTTTGTTTTGGAACCACGCCGATGTGCGAAACGATGTGCGAGACGTTTACCCAATGCTGTTCAAATGCTGGCTCACCGTCTGCGACGCTGTCCCAGCATCAAACCAGCACTGGCTCAACACCTCGTGTTTGCTGATAACAGCTGCTCTGGTGGTGCTGACTGCTGGCGGCGATTACAAGCAGACCCCAGTAAACACAAAACATTTGTATAACATTTATACAACATTGGTCCAACGCCTTCGACGTTGTTCCAGCATTGTATAAATGTTATACAAATGTTTTTGTGTTTACTGAGTCACCGACCCAATATCTGTTAAATGTTGGGCCAGAGTCGCCGAAGCTGGTCAGTATCTATTCAACCATAATCAGTTCTTCATGCTGGCGGAATCACATGCACATTCAGCGTGGCACGCTGCTTCAGACAACGAAATGGAAGTATCTGCTTATTTCACAAGTGTGCATATTACAATCATTTGGAAGGGATGTTGCAGGCACTGCTGCTAACAGTGAAATGGAAGTATCTGCTTATTTTACAATTGTGCATATTATCGTCTTTTGGAAGGGCAGTGACAGACACAGCTGCAGACAGCGAAATGGAAGTATCTTCTTATTTCACAAGTGTGTTTATACCATGTTTTGCAAAGACTGTGACAGTCAAAAGAGAGTGCAGCGACTCCAGCGAAAAGGAAGTATAATACTTGATATAGAAGTGAGCACATACAGCCTTTTGGCAACATTGTTACACGCAGGTCATAAATGAATAGGACACTCACAGACACAGACTCACAGACAGCACTGAGTGGACAAAGGTAAAGCAACATGTCCCCACATCTGTGTACAGAGCGGAGATAATTAAATCAAATTGCTGCATGCTTTTAAAAAAGTAATAATTAATACACCTGATGTATACCTGCCATTAAATTTTAAAATATCCCAATGAAATTTCTAATCATCCCCAAAACTTAATGGATAGCTATGTCATTCGTTTAAGCGCTGACCGACAGTATACGGCGCTGAATTAAATGCAGCGGAAGTGCCAAAACAGACGTCAATAACGATGCTCAGCTCAATTTTAATTTGCACTTGACCAACTGTACATTTACTGTATGCGTATTCACTACCATTTTTGTCCTACATGTGAAATAAGTATGCCTAGATTTTGGTTATTGATCAAAAGTTGCACTTGAGATTTCCAAGTTATCTCGATCGGAGCGGGGGTAGCAAAGCAAGGTTTTATGAGGCAGGTAATATTGCTGGACTAATGGGTTGTCGCGCATAGCTTATCATTTGCCATTTTTCCGGCGCTTCGCGCACATGTTTTCATGCTGATCAAAAACTTCGGGTTGTTCTGAGCATTTGTAATTCGGACGAATTATCCACACATAGATGTTGCTCATGTCGCTTTCAGCAAAGATTCGTGCAAAGTATCGCGTCGGCAATTATAGTTGTATTTTACCTGAATACAGGTCCAATAATTCACATATCATCTCAAGAATCGCGGCGATGTGATTCAATGTATTATTATAAGTAAGATAGTGTTAGAGTAGCAATTTAGGTATCAAAGCTACTTCGCTCTCTAGAAAATAAATGTTCGCTCTCTGAAAAACAAAAGTACAATACATTGTGAATTACAGTTTAAAAGATTATTACCCGTCTTTAGACGGTCTCTAGACGTCAGATTCTGACGTATAAGGACGGTCCCCGTGCTGAAAGGGGTGAATGAGTAGTTTCACCATTCCAGGTAGGTATTTTGTCGCGATATAGCCATAAAATGTAGAAGTCGTAACAGGAATATTTATTATTTATACTTTATATACATATATAAATAAATACTTTATTCATTATTCGTCATTCATTCATTCTTGCATTTATTCATTGTTCATTAATTCATTCATTCATTCATTCACTTACAGTTTGGCGTTATAGTAAACACTGATGTAGTCGGTGACACGCCGGACAAACTGTACGTGAGTGTATCTCCTTCATCGTCACTGGCATCGACATCAAATATGGTACTTGCTCCGTTGACGTCTTCATCGACGTTGACACTGTTTGGTAGGTTTGTGAAGTATGGTGCCGTGTTAATCTTGATGACATTAACAGTGAGATCCACTGTGTCTGACTTTGATCCATCACTCACAGTTATCGTTAGGGTGTATTGTGGAGTCACGTCATAATTCAGTTCATTAGAGTTGCTGTCCAGATACACGTTACCTGTTATGCCCAAAACAGAATTAGTTAGAACAAATTTGAAAGCAAACGTATCTGTTTGACATGTCCATGTATTCAGAAAACAACATGCGCTACAACATGAATGAAAACGTAGAGGAGTTACGCCATAGGCTTAGTCATTTAACTTGATGAAAACTCAAATCGAGATTATCATGCTGATAAACATAATGTAGTAGCCATTATGCTTCTCATTTATTTGTATGCACAAAACGTCTTATATAAATGTTTACATGCCATTACACAGTACATGTTCACACTCTAGAAAGTTAGTGGCCATTCTCTAGAAAATTAATCGGTCGTTTTTACCATCCTAGGCTTGTAACCTCGGTGGTTTATTTTAATCAAGTCGCCTGATCTTTTGCTCTTGCCTTATTCGTTTTTAATCAGTATGGGCGGGGGCCCTAGGGTAGTGGTTAGCACCGCTGGCTTTCACGCGGTTTGAAAGAAACCAAAATGTTTCTCCCACATCCACATAAAACTCAATATTGTGGGGAGCCTCCGTAACCGAGAGGTAGCGTGCTCGGCCTCAGATCTCCAGGGTTTGAATTTTGAATCATGTGTCTGCAGTACAGTGTCATATCACTCATCTCACCATCCTCGGGAGGTTCTCTCGGCCCAATTAAGGCTCTATAAAAAAAGTGGCCTAAAGCTAGATTCATTTTATTTTCATTCCAAATCAGTATGCCAGTATTCTAAGCGCATCTTTGAATTTTGATCTCAATATCAAATATTTACACACCTACATAATTCCGATTTTTTAATTTGTTTTAG
>OZ024912.1:57127054-57147054 GCA_964017125.1 Flabesymbios commensalis
AAGGCGCTGCTGATTTTTAGTGCTCGGAATCCTGCATGGCGAAAATGACAACTCTCAAAGTGGAATAGCCAGCTCTAAGTAAATACATAGTTATGTTATTATCATGCGTACTCAGTCTGTTAATCTGCTATCCCTTAATTACTATAGTCTGTTCAACGGTGGCGGATTGTCCAAAACCCTACAACGCTAAAATAACGTTAATTAGGCCTGCTCGGTCAATTCTCAAGTGGTTTTCAAAAATGCTGTATACATGTAGTTCAAAAGCTATCCCATTTCAGATGTAGTAAATTTTTAATTATGATGCCCCTCTACAAGCCTATCAGCTTCATTCCGGTTTATTCTCAGAATTGTGTCACATGGAATGCTCACTAAAATTTTGCGAAATCTTCAGGGTTGACTAGATGAGAATGGTTACAATATTTAGTGATAATCGCTTGAGAATTGATCCAATAAATCAACGAAAAGGTAACTTTCCTTTTCCTCCACCGTGGAACAGGCTATAAAAACGGCTGGCATAAAGACAAACAATAATCAGAAAAGTCCCATCCTACCACATAGCAATCCCAACAAAAACACAGCGTCTCTCAAGCTCTTCCACCACGTCTTCATGGTGATATTGGCGAGAGCGCGAAAACTCGGAGATTCTTTGTCGTGGGAGAGCACAACCTTTCAACAACGAAATCCACCTGAACTCTCCCCCAGATATCACCGAGGTCTGCAGAGGTATCAATCTCGATCGCAACTGAGGCTGCCCCGCATATTCATTCAATTAATAGACTCTCGGAAGTTCTCAAACTTCTAACGAGGTCGTGAGCTTATGTTGCATTCAAGTCGGGCCAACGTCTGTGACGTTGGCCCGACTTGAATGCAACATAAACTCACGACCTCGGACTTACTGGTGCATGTCGTCTTCTAAGTAAACGCTGGACTCTCCCTATCTCCATCCAAATTAGATGTCCCCTGAGTCTTCAGTCTATGATTGGTCGAGATCGCAATCTCAGCCTATCGCAGGTCTACGATGTAGGTCCCGATCTAAATCATATGCACATTATTCATGGGGGTTGGACAATGAGAGAGGTCGTGCGTTATTCGTAATATCAGTCATTAATATTGTATGTTTGTTATTTCACTGTTCATTGTATATCTTACAAGTGGCGTGTGTAGATTTCCTGGTACATGTGTATTTCTCATCTATTCCCAATCATAAGATTTTAATTTATAGATAAAATACGTTTTCGATTTTTTTCAAGTAATTTCCTCAGATACAAAATTTATATATAAAAAACATTTTTAAACATATGCCTTTAATGGACACAATTATGTAAATATATTTCAATTTTATTAATTTTAAAATATTACACGGTTATGCCTCAAGCGAGTAGTCCTACATTCCCAGATACTGATATATATATATTACTCTCCAGATATTCGGTACAAATTATAAATCTTTTATCATGATAAATCGGTCATGATTATAAAAGCATTACTGATTTAATTCATACATGTACATGCTTTATTTAACGGACAATTGGCAAATGACCTCATTATGACATCATCATTTTTGTGTTAAAAAATGTATTTATGTTGTAGCAATGTATTCTCTGAAGGCTTTTATGAAAATCAAATCTTGTTAATTTGTTATTGGGAAGGAAGTGAGCGTTCAAACATCAAGATTTGCAAATTGTTGGTCAAGAGAAGCAAATATAAGTAATTTTCACCGATTTGAATTGTGGGTCGCTGTGGCGAGACGCAACTTCAAGTGAGTGAAAATTGTAATTATTCAATTTAGCGCTTCCAAGGTTAATTACGGTGTTTGTTTTATGTCTGTGCTTGCCGTAGCAGCGCACTGAGTGTATACAATGTTGATTCAAAGAAACATTTGTATTACCGTAGTGAGATAAACCAAGGATACCAGAACCTTGGAGAAACAGTGGAGGCACATATTCTTATTAGGCCAATGTGGCAGTCGTACGTAGGCCCGCGGTTATTATTCCTGTCATCCTGTGATTGGTTAATAACTCACCCTAACTTACTGGATTGTTATTATGTTAGTTCAAAGCAGGGGAAAGAGTCACAGACAATCGATCATTGTTGATTTGCACATTACGATGTCGTAAATAATGTGAAATTAATGCGTTCCACTTGGTGGAGGTCTATATTATCATAACAACAAGTCTCAGCATTGCAATTTGTTGTCTGTGATGAATGTATAATCGGGAAAGATTTTCTTTATCCGAGTCTTAACTGGATCATAGGCCTCTCATTGGTCTGACTCGCTCGCTACACCAATCACACACGATGTGTCTAGTTTCAACGGATGAAGAGCACGAAACCTATACCCAGAGTTATCGTCACATGATTGTTATGCTCGGCGGGAAGTATATGACATAGAGCGTGGAATTTGCCGAGAAGTGGCCAAGAGGACATGGTTAATATAAACGGATCATAGCTTTCTAGTCCCTTGTTTACCAGCCACGCGTCTCAAACTAAAAAAAAATAATTTTACGAAGATATTATTCCCACCAAACACGACCACAAGCAAACATGACACATTGACCCAATATTGGTACAATGTCGACCCACAGTCTTCGACGCTGGCCCAACACTGTACCAATATTGGGTTAATGTGTCGTGTTCGCTGGGGGGGGGGGGTCGAACATGTGTATCAGAACCAAACAAACATGGGACGTTGCACCATTGTTGGTTTAATGTTGAGCCATCAGCGTTTTTCGGGAAGACTATCACAAGTATATATCGTCCACTTCGAGCTCAGCGAATGGATGCGCAAAATATTAGAAGCTACAAATTATTAAAACAAAATATTCAAATTCCTCTCATTTAAAACATTTCATGTTATATCGTGTATCGTTGTGGTATATCAGACTTTTTAACCCATTCCCTTTACAATTAAATGATTTCACCATTTTGCACGAAAATAAAAACGTTTTAAAAAAGTAAAAGAAGTTTATTACGATATTATCAAAATCATGGTTTGTTTGATAGTCATACAATATATCTTGCAACTCTATATAAGCATGTGGTAACAATAATCAATTAAAACAACCCATATCATATTCATAGAAAGTCACATAAACACACTGTAAATATATATTCGTCCTGATATATGGTGGATATCTAATAATATATTATTTACTAGACAGAATATTCAATTTCATCTATCATTGCTATATAGCTTTGTATTCGGCTTAGAAAGGGACCAGTGTGATTTTATATTTTTATTTTCTACAATATAGCCTAACAGCTTGAAAACATAAAGACCTGCTATCATCACGATACACTTTTATGTCAGTTTACAGATTTGAGAGTAGGCAAAAAATAATGTAATTCATAGTGAAACAAGAACAAGTGATAATAAATTGGGTTGACATACATTTGAATATTTTTATTGGATAATAATTGTAAATCGTCTACTGAAATCACAAGTTATCTTATTACACACATTTCATCCCCAATACGAGTGATTTAATAGGCTAACAAAACAGACGAAAGACACGATTCTCGAGATCAACGTTTAAATGGTTGAAAGAAGAGCGCCACACCAGTATTTGCATAGTCATATTTATTGCAACATCGTATGAAGATAAAATATGATTAAGTTAAATCACACAAAAAATAATTACCGTAAATCAAGCGTCTACGATGAATCAACAGTTAGTATAGATCTTGATCGGATACCACATATTATTTCAACATTACCATTGTTAAACAAACATCTTCAGTGTGGACTGAAAAGCAAAATGTATAACATGCTGTATGATTCAGGTGAATAGTAATATTACACACACAAATACTTAAGCGTCTACGATGAATCAACTGTTAGTATAGATCTCGATCGGATACCACACATTATTTTAACATTAGCATTGTTAAACAAACATATTCAGTGTGGCCTTAAAAAGTAAATAACATGCTGTATGATTAAGGTGAATAGTAATCACTAGTAATATCACACACAAACATACTTAGCGTAAATCAACTTAAGCGTTTACGATGAATCAACAGTTGGTATATATCTCGATCGAATACCACGCATTATTTCATCATTATTATAGTTAAACAAACATCTTCAATGTGGACTGAAAAGTAAGAAAACATGCTGCGAGAAGAATGTTAACCCTTGAGCCGCTAAATTAAATAATTTAAATATACACCCACTTGAAGTTGTGTCTCGCTACGGCGATCCACAACTTCAAGTGGGTGAAAATTACTCATATTTGTTTAATTTAAGACAAAAAATTTGCAAATTTTGATGTTTAAATACACATTTCGTTCTCGATAACAGTGATTTGATCGGCAAATAAAATGGATTAAAAACAACTGTAGGCGCACTTAACGGTTTAAGAGTTTTGTTATTCATACGTGTAAATATTGCTGATAAAAATATGATATTTCTGATTTTAAGCGAAAACACGTGAAGTTATCGTTTATTGGTAATATTTCAGCTGAGTTTCTAACACACGTTGGCTTACACTTAACCCTTAAAGCGCCGAATTATTGGTGTATAAACCATGGGAACCAAAGGGTTTTTCTCAATTTTAAATCGTCATAATCGTCTTAGTTGGGTCTTTCCGATTCATTTAAATACCTATGTTATGGGTCTGCGAACATTAGAAATAATTTTACTTTTACAGCGCGGGGATCGACTTTAGTCGTCAGAATCAGACGTCTACAGACGTCAGATTCTGACTACTAAAGTCGATCCCTGCGCTGTAAGGGTTAAAGCGCTGATTTATTTTTGAATAAATCATGGAGACCAAAGTTTCTTTCGATTTAAAATTATGATGAATGTCTTAGTTGGCTCTTTTCGATTCACCTAAATACCTATATAATGGGTCTGCGATCATCATATTTTTTTCCCTTTTACAGTGCTGGGATCGACTTTAGACGTCAGAATCTGACGTCCCCGCGCTGCAAGGGTTAAACAGAACTCTGAACTAAAAATGTTTTATTTGACATTTAAAATATATATTTCGTACAATGTTATTGTTGTACACGATTGGTCAGAGAGACTCTCCTTAAGGTCAGCAAATGACCGGTAACAAGAGGGCCACCCTTTAACAACTTATAAATACAATTGACTGGTCACTTTCCAATTACAACAATAAAATAAAATAATGACAGAAGTTCAATTAACGGTATAAATTAAAATAATTTATTTAACAAATAATCAGTATAAAAAGTATATTGCTATTATAATGATACATATATGATTAGTTGTTATCTACGAAAGCATACCCAGCAAACACGAAACGCTCCACCAATACTGGTCCAATGCAGACCCTGGATCAAAATTGATCGAGCACTGATCGAGCGAGTTGGATGATTGAGTATAGCTTGTTTGTTTATATGGCTTGGATGTTTAATTCGATTCACCGCATGGCCAGCGAACATGAGACGTGGGCCCACGTCTCATGTTCACATTTTATTATTGCAGAAGTGACCAGTTTTACGGTATTCAGCTCGTCACCACTGACATCATAACAATATGCATAAGGTTATTATAATTACAGGTAGATAATTATGCCAACAGTGTTTATATTGTCAGTGCGATATGGGAAAATACAGCACTAGTCCAATGAATAAAGTGTGGGCCTTTAGGTGAGCCCCTTAGCCAATGTATCACGACCCAATACAGGACGAGATATTGAACATCCAATATAGCTCGGAAGATAAACAGCTTTGTATTTTCTCGCACGACGAAATTACATACTGATTGCCAGTAAGATGGGAAAAAGTCAAGTCAAAGCCAAAGTACCGATATAGGTCTACCTGTCATAGAGAAAACCAATGCAGAGTGATAATTTAATTTGGGACTGTCAAGTGTCAAATTAGCTTCTTATTTATTAGACAATTTATGTTATGTCTACTTTGTTTTATATTATATAAACCGTTGATCAGGCTGTGGACGACGTAGGATGAAACAGTTGGGGTGCTTTGGTGTTACATACACCGTTGATCAGGCTGTCGATGACGTAGGATGACCCATTGGGGGGCTCTGGTGTTACATACACCGTTGATCAGGTTGTGGACGACGTAGGATGACCCATTGGGGGGGGGGGCTCTGGTGTTACATACACCGTTGATCAGGCTGTCGATGACGTAGGATGACCCATTGGGGTGCTTTGGTGTTACATACACCGTTGATCAGGCTGTCGATGACGTAGGATGACCCATTGGGGTGCTTTGGTGTTACATACACCGTTGATCAGGCTGTCGATGACGTAGGATGACCCATTGGGGGTGCTCTGGTGTTACATACACCGTTGATCAGGCTGTGGATGACATAGGATGACCCATTGGGGGGCTCTGGTGTTACATACACCGTTGATCAGGCTGTGGACGACGTAGGATGACCCATTGGGGGGGGCTCTGGTGTTACATACACCGTTGATCAGGCTGTGGACGACGTAGGATGACCCATTGGGGGGGCTCTGGTGTTACATACACCGTTGATCAGGCTGTGGGTGACATAGGATGACCCATTGGGGGTGCTCTGGTGTTACATACACCGTTGATCAGGCTGTGGACGACGTAGGATGACCCATTGGTGTGCTTTGGTGTTACATACACCGTTGATCAGGCTGTGGATGATGTAGGATGACCCATTGGAGGTGCTTTGGTGTTACATACACCGTTTTTTTCTGCTGCCTTGTACCGGAAATCAAATAGGTCATCTTCGTCAGCTTCTTGCACTTTTGTAGGTTTGGTTTGCTTTCTTCTTCCACCCCTTCAAAATCAAGTCATAATGTATTAATCTGGGGAAATAGGTATCAATAGTCACAATAATATGCTACATTATTATCACGATATTTACTATTATCACCACATGGCTATTAGTAGTACTTTATTTGTACATGATAAAACTACATACAAGACCCTCCTCTTACCTGTATAAACATTTCATCTCAGATAAGGGCTGTGATTTTGTAGTGATGTCCTTATTAAAGCATAATACAAATTTAAAGGGATTAATTAATGTGCTTATCCGATTAAATCGTAACTAACCTTTATTTTTTTAAACATATTTTTTGTAAAAACATGAAGCCCAATATAATAAAGCTAATAATAAAAACACTGGTGTACTTGCAATGATGTACTTGCTTTCAAATACCAAGTAGATGGTGATGTACTCGGGTACAAGCACATTTTCCAAGCTGCAGCACAAAGTACAAGTACTCACAAAATGTACTTTAGTACAGGTAAGTACAAGTACGGATGTACTTGGCCCCAATCCTGTTGGATAGCATCTTACCCCAGAAGTGAATTCCGACAAGGTAACAGCTTTGCGGCCAGTACAGCGATTCCAGCTAGAAAGGCAACTCCTGCGAACGCCATTGATGCAATGATTGCTGGCCCTGCAGCACCACCCGTCCAAGAACTTTGGTCCGCTTGTGGAGGTGGCGGCTCAGTTGTCACGTTGTTGTAAATGCGGGTCACGGAATGTCCAGATATAGTAGAGACTCCGGTAGTGGGCGCGCCCGAGATGGCATCAAAGGTGGTGGCCATCACAGTCTCATCACCACTGATGAACGTCTTCTCCTTGTGGAGATTATCCACTGAATCTGTCGACTTGTCTTCAAGCACCACAAAGGTCAGAGTAGTCTTATCTCTGTGTGGAAAGAATAACATTACTTGAAATCAGCACAACAAAGGCGAGAATAATCTTATGTCTGTGTGAAAAGAATGACATTTCGTGAAAATCAACACAACAAAGGCGAGAGTAGTCTTGTCTCTGTGTGAAACGAATGACATCACTTCAAAATCGGCTCAACAAAGGTGAGAGTAGTCTTGTCTCTGTGTGAAAAGAATGACATACTTGAAAATCAGCTCTACAAAGGACAACATAGTTCTTGTCTCTGTGTGACAAGAATGACATTACTTGAAAATCAGCTCAACAAAGAACAACATAGTCTTGTGTCTGTGTGACAAGAATGACAATACTTGAAAATCAGGACAACAAAGAACAACTTAGTCTTTTCTATGTGTGAAGTGGAAGACATTACTTGACAATCCGCACAACAAAGGTGAATGTAGTTTTGTCTCTGTGTGAAAAATGAATATATGCAGACACGTATTGGCTTTTTATAACCAATTTGTAACAGTATGTATATGACAAATTTATTTAATTTGTCACCTTCCTCAAATCATCTTCATTCACTACTGGTTGATAATTGCGACAGCAAATCGCGGGTTGCAGTGTGTAAATATTTAAATCGTAAATTGAAGCTTGATTAGGATTAGAGTGAACTAATAACTGCATAACATTTACATGATCAAAATTATTTTCATGACACTGTTTATGACGCCACGACGTATGTATCAGTCCGTGTAAAATGTTCCGTGAGAATATTGATGCTTTATTATCATACTACACAGTCACCAGGTCACTCACACAACTAGTGTAGTTTAAATAACTAACATTATCATTGACAAATACATTGATGATTTTGTCCAATTCAAGGTGAAAGAACAACAAATAATAAGAAAGTAGAAGATATGTGAGTAATTTTCACCCACTTCAGATTCTGGGTCGCGTGGACTTGAGTAAAATCAGAAATGCATAGCAACAGGCCGGAGTCATACATTTCTTGTTATGTATTTCTGATAAAATTTAAATACATGTTGTAAAAGTCAACGACTTTAAGGTTATTCGCGTCATATGCTATTTTCACAAGGAAACAATGTAAAGCAACTCACCCTTTGAGATCAACATATTTGTCAGCCAAGATACCATTGTTATTCGCCCGTTTATTGTTGATACTTATCATTCTGACGACGGCCTTTGGATATGTTTTGCGTAACTCTTTCTCCAGTTTTGAAGCGACACCCTGTACATCTGAATCATTGAATTTAGATGGTTTCCTGTTTATATCGATGTAGATCAGGTTTTCATACACTTCGAATGTGTCTATTCGTACTTTGCAAGGTCTGAAAAGGAAATATTACGAGGATGAATCCTCTGTTATAGAACTATACATCAATATTACAAAAATAATCCTAATAAATAAACAACACTCTCTCCTATCCTGAATCCACAGGCCTTAAGTATCAAACATTCCATGATATCAATCATTCATTTCATTAATATTATTATTATTATTATTACTGTATTTCTTTAGACGCTTGTATCCAGCTGCATAGCCGATCACAGTGCTTACAGAATAAAAAGTCATGTGTGCTAAAAAATTTAGTATCTTATTAAAAACAAGGCTAAAAACTTGGGACAATCAGAGTAATCTATATGCAGATTAGAATAGGTGTGTTTTCAATGTCTGTTTAAAAGATTGCAGTGTGGGAATTGTCCTGATGTTCAGTGGCAATTTGTTCCAAAGTTCTGGGGCACGTGTACCAAACGCCTGTTTACCAACAACTTTGGCACAGGAATGAGTGTTAAGTTCATGGCACACCTGTTTTTGACGAAATCGATTGTCTCGTGTTCTGGTAGTCAGGATAGATGATAGATAGTTTGGAGCTAGTCTATGGATACATTTGTATACTGTCACAATGATCTTATAATTTCATAGCTCATATATTATGGTTATTTCGGTGTGGTGAGCAGACATCCGGATAGTATCTTTTATATGACACCTCAGTCATCTCTAGATAAAGTTAAACAAGATATGTCTTGAAATTACGAATAATTTATTGACTTACTGTGAAAATCGTTGAGGAATACCATTGTCTCCGGCCGTCGCCAGTACATCATACTGTCCCAGAGAGAGAGTGCAATTCGTCTTTATCATACCATCATGAATTCCAACAATGAAATGCGTTGAAAAATCAAGAGTGTAATGCAATTCCTGGCCGACTGTATTATAAAAATAGGTAAAATAACAATGCAATGTTTAAGTGAAATCAATCATTTTTCAAAAAAAGGTAAATACGTGCAGCATTGCCAGGAAACCCAACTAAACCTATTCATTATCATAGATATATTTTCTGTTGACGGAAGCGAAGGGACTTATAAAAATAAGTTACACTGAAAAAATACTATTGCTTGTCTGTGGTAAATAAAATGAAAAAAATAATTCCCCACACATAATTATGGTTGATGTGTTTAAAATATGGGGAAAAACAATAAATCAAGTTGATAAGTAAAAAATTTGTAAAGAAAACGGAGAAAGCGAACCAGGTTAATCGGAAGGACGGCACTTAGGACGTTAACCCTTTAACCGCCAAATTATTCAATCTGAATTTTCACCCACTTGAAGTTGTGTCTCGCTGACGCGATCCACAACTTCAAGGGAGTAAAAATTATTCAGATTTGACAAAATGGAGGTCAACTGTTTTCAAATATTGCTGATTGATGTCACATTTTATCTTTAACATGTTCAAAAGTTGGTACATAATATGCTAATAAACAAATGAGAACCCGAATATAGGCGGCACCGGCGGTTAAAGGGTTAATACACTCTGAAGCCCGAAGATAATAAAGCAATGTGGTATATAATCATTTCAGCTGTACAAGATCTCAAGAAAATAAATTTTATCAGCATAAATAATTTCCTTTGGAATAACGTATTTTCTATCTCCAGTGATACGAGCTTTTTATGTGAAGAAAACCAACATAAAAATACTGACGAATACAGTGTGCACTTATGAATGCCTACCTTCATCGTCATCGTAGGCAAATATGGGTCCCACGTATTCACCAGGTGGTGTGTCAACAGGAAGTTCCATGCTGTAGAAATCAGGTAGAAAGTAAGGCGGATTGTAATTCGGTAGATGAGGAGTTGTTGTTGTAAGTGTTGTTACTGTGAGGACTTTGGTGTCGTTGCCAGGAGATGTACCGTCAAATACCGTCACTGTCAACGTGTAGGTCGGAGCAGCTCCGATAGAGAAACTCGGGTTGTACACATGGGAGATTTGCCCGCCTGGAACATAGTTTTTGAGCAATAATAATTTATAGTTGTGTGTTACCTCAATCCTAGTAGCACCATAATAGCTATCAGTTTTTCGACCAATTTCTCGTTTCGTTAAACAATTTAATAATAATAATAACATAAGTCAATGTATGTCTCAAATTTAACTCACTTGTGGCATGTATGTAGAACTCTCCTGTGTCAGGAACCTGTGTCAGAGTATACATAACCAAGTCATCCTCGGGGTCGGTGCTGTCGACGGTGAAAATGACGGTCTTATTAACAGCTCCTTCTGACACACTGACAGTATCGGGCAGATTAGTAATCACGGGCGGTTCTTGTACGTTTATCACGTAAACTGACAGGATCCCTGTGCTGCTCAATCCACTAGAATCCTCAACTGTTATATTCAACTCGTAAGACTGTGTGGTCTCATAATCCAGTCCGGGTGATACCACAATCTGACCTGGAACCAAAATGTCTTTTTGCCAAGAGGATCGATGTTAATTGCAATCGGTGTTACTAATTTATTGTTAAATTATGACATTTCTATAATATAATCATCTTAGGATGCAAAATAGATTTGAAAGGATTGTTCTGAAATATTTGAAAACAATTGAATGAATAAGGTGACCACGTCAAAAAATTACACCGTGGCTCGTATGGATTTGGTGGAGATTGACGTTGATTCAACGTCGCAACAACGTCGTGTGCCAAGTGGGATACCTGATGATGAGTTAATGCTGAACATTGGATCTCCAGAGCTGGGATCAAAGCTAAGGTAGTAAGTCAGGAGAGTTGATTCTGGATCCTCAGCATCAACGGCGAATACATCTTCCACGTGGTGTTCTGATATAGTAACAGATCCAGGGAGATTGAACAACACTGGTATTTCATTCACATCCGTAATGTACACCGTTATATTGTCTTTGTCTTCCAGTAAACCGTCAGTCACTGTGACTTGGAGAATGAACAAATCCACGTCTTCAAAATCAAAGTCAGCTGACCAAGTTGAGAAGATTTCCCCTTGAAATTTCAATTAAATATCAAAGACATGTGATTTTTGTATGCAGCCTGACTGTGTAGTCAATGTTAATTCAGATGATTGAAGTACATCAAATATGTGATTTAGATTCGTTTTGAATAAAATTTAGAAGTGTTGTATAAGAACACCTTAGCATACAACATACCTGAGTTGCTGATGGAAAAGGGAGCATCATTAGGCCATGTGAAGATGCTATAAACCAGGGGATCACCGTCTACGTCAGTAGATTTCACGTCAAATACACTGAATATGCCAGTTGACCTTTCTACAATATAAGCATCATCAGGCAGATTCTGGATAAAAGGTTTCTCGTTGACGTCTGTGATCGGCACAGTGATGTTCACATAGTCGTCAAGTCCAGAAGGATCTGATACCTTGAAGAACAACTGGTATTCTGACACCGATTCGTAGTTCAACGATGAAGGGTCTAGGGTCACCTCACCTGTGACATAATGAACAAACACGTGCAAACTAGTGTAACTAATCACCGCTACACAATTAAAATAGTAAAATAGAGGGAATATAATTGCATAATAGCGACTCAATTAATATTACATGTCAGAAAGATATGGAAGAAATGTTCGAGGAATTCATATAAAAAAATAACTCCATATAAACATTAATTAGGGATGCCCACTCCAGGAATGGCCAATATATAGGAGTTGGACGTTTGTACGCACTCTTCGTCTGTACGAGTCATTGAGTTTGTGCGTTTAAGGCAAACCCAGCTCGTGTATTTCGGGTTTCAGGCATGTTTATGCAAAACGCTAAGCAATAATATATAAAAAAAATATATAAAAAAATATATAAAAAGTCAATTCCACAATAATTTGGGTATGTTAAATTCATTTCTAGCATCACATGTCACTTGAATTCTTCTTAGACATGAAATGCAACATCGCAGATATTTAAGCTACTGTTTCATGTATCAAATATATTCATTGGGTCTTATATATTTGATAAAAAAATGATGAAATATACTTTTTGAATAATGTTGTATTCGGACTGAAAAGATAATGTCTTAGCAACTATATAGAAGGATACTGTTAGTTTATCCGTAATTGATCAAAACACTTATACCTATTTATCAGTGTGTCACAATCCTTCTGATCACATGTTAAATAATGAGTGAAGATAATACGTTCCAATGAACTATCAAGTAATTACTCTAGGGACTACCAACACCCTAATTAAGTACAGCTAGCTACAGCCAGCTAATCACCATCACTACTGTAATTATCAGATCCATAGCTTTCCCGATGTCTTTATTAGCATCATTGTCGTCTAGAGTGACTTTTAGTAGGGCTGCGCTCTCTCAAACATCCCAATATCGCTTATAAATCCATTCCGTTGGAATGCCCTTTGTCTTTCCAGCAACCTCGGTTTCCCTTTTTGGATTACACCATGGCAACCCATGGCAACTTCCTTTGGGGTGCACCTTTTTATCATAGGAACCGCAAAATGTTCTTTGCCATCCCAGAAGTGGCTACCCTAAATTCGAAAATGTGTCATTTGCTGGGAATACATGCCCTGCCATTTATGATTCTTTTCTATAATCTAAAATGGTCGACTGTAGCTTTACCTCGAGTCATTGTTTGCAGGGCTAAATCTTTCAAAGATCAAAACACCCAGTTTTGCATCAGTTTGGGTGATTTATCTTTCTTTTCGATTGTACAACGAATGTAACCACAATAATCTCCCATCTGCAAAGCAAATTTGGAGCAGAGTTTGCTTCCGATTTAGGTACAGCCATTTGGCAAGGCAGCCAAATCCAAATTCAAAATTACTTCCTGTGTAATCATAACAAAACTGGACAATAATCTAATACTCATGCTTAGTTGCTTTGTTTGTTGCGAAAAGATAATATAAATACTCATACAAATATCAATGATTCTCAGACATGTATGGACATGCTTAACATGTTCTCCAAGGTACGATTAAAGCACTCCATTATATAATAGTATTGAGATCTCAATATATGTCTTGCCAATTTGTAACGTGTCACATATACTTTGATTTGAAGATTATACTTTGATATGTGTGAAGCTGACTACAGGACAGCTCACAATGAAAGTGTACTATGTATAAAAACAGGTATTGATATAATTACAAATGAACTTATGAATTGTTATCCTGCATGGTGACATTGTTAGTCTATTACGATCTAAAACAGTTACAGGCCTACCGTTACTGGCGTTAATGGAAAAGGAGACTGCAGTCGGGTCAGATCCTATGATGTCATATGTCAGCACATCTTTATCTGGATCTGCTGCATTAAGATCCAAAACCACCCGTGGGATAAGCTCATTTTCCAAAATTTGTCCCATTCGATTGATATTCTTGAATACTGGCTTCTCGTTAACATCGGAGATGTGAACAGTTAAAGTTTGGACATCTTCAAATTCACCATCAAATGCAGTTACTTCTAGTATATAGGTATTTTGAGTTTCGTAGTCAAATTTGGCAGTAGAGTTGGTAGACATCTCACCTGAATTATACATTTTATACGAATCATTTTATAACATCATATCATCAGCATTTTCTTTAGTTTAGTATGTTACAAATATCCCAATACTTTTTATTTTATTCATATATTCAGACCCATAAATCAAAATGCGTGCGCGTCAAACTGTAGCACTTAAAATCACAACATAGAATAGGAGCACGTAGAAATATAATGTGATAAGGTTAATATGTAGGGTAATTATGCAAAATATTTTAGATTTATTGTAGGCATTACAACAATTATACAGTATATTTGTACAGCTGATTTTACAAGCTTGCATTCACTGGTGAAAAATGCATATCCTTACTGATAACTCAGACAAGGAACTGATATGAAAATAATTACATAAAATTCACTATCATGCTTTCACTTTTACATACTAATTAATTATGGTGAATAAATCATCATATATATTTTACCTGCAGAGTTTATTTTGAAAGGACCAGAATAGGGATTGCCCGATATGGAATATGTGATCAGGTCTCCATCTTGATCTACAGTGTTTATAGTGACAAGAGATACATCTCCTACCACATCTTCTGTTATCGTCAGCGTATCGGGTAAATTCTGAATCAATGGAGCCTCATTCACGTTTATGATGTCTACAGTGACATATTTTACTTCAGTTAGGCCACCTGGATCACTGACAGTAACGGTCAGGTTGTACTGTGGTGTTGTCTCAAAATCCAAAACTGAAGGTATGAATGCTATCTGA
Organism: Flabesymbios commensalis; assembly: GCA_964017125.1. Classification (NCBI taxonomy): domain Eukaryota; kingdom Metazoa; phylum Annelida; class Polychaeta; order Terebellida; family Flabelligeridae; genus Flabesymbios; species Flabesymbios commensalis. The sequence goes on from OZ024912.1 coordinate 57,142,204, forward strand.
CCTTCAATACGAAACAACATTAGACATGTTAACATTGGAATGTATTTTAACTTACATCTAACTGTTCACAAATACGTATATTTCATTTGCGATCACATTGTCAATTATTTAAGACATGTTATATACGATTAGCGTTATTTAGTTGGCAGTCAGATTATTCCGGTGGTTTAACATGCAGTGCCCAACTGGAGGTTGAGAGGTATAAGTATGTAGATTATACACTGACTCATCACCCCTCGTTAATCTTTATTTGCCAAATTCAGAGCCGATTTGTCCTTTGTTTTGTGATTTATGTATGCTGGCACTTGATACAGATTTTCAGATGTAAAGTAATATTAGCAGGTTCACAAACAGGTGATAGCTTTGTGTTGTACCTTGAATGAGGTACTCACCATCAGGCTACACCTCGGTACGATTGCACACTTTTATCTTGGAAGGTACACGGTCAATCAGTTTTAAAATTTACTCAGTAACTTCACTGTAGCTATTTTTGTGAAAAAAATAATGTGTCACGCAAATGGCATAGTCACTCACACATTTTCAATAAGTGGGGCAGCAATTACCAAGGGACGGATGAAGCACTGGAGTTTTGAATTGGACATTGAATTATTTATTTCACTTCCTATCTGCAGAACTTTATCTTTTTCACACGCTGCCTCAAGCAAAATATTTAATTCATTTTCTTGGAATTTCCTTTGTGTTTACAAAGTTGGATTCCGAACTAGGCTTAGTTTTGATCTGGAGGTTAAGGAGCCGAGCGAAGCAAGCCTTCGCAAATTAAAGGGTCATGCAATGATGCCAAGCGAAGCGATGCTCCATATCTTTTGAAGACTATTAAATATTTATTTACAACAAGACGGTTGATACATGTCTTATGCATGGTGTTTCTTGTAGGGCATCTGATCAGCATGCTTCTTTTTATCAGTGAGTGTGATTCTATCTTGTACAGTTTGAGCTATCATTTAGATCAAGTGTAGTACCTCATATTATTATTATGTGAGTCATAGGCTTGGCCAGAGACCCGTCCTCCCGTCTTTTGGACAGGCATTTTCTAAATGGGACGGGCAAAAAAATGCAAGAAAATCCGTTCTCCCGTTCTCTACTAACCAAGACAAAATGTGCTAATTGTGAGCTGTACATAGCTACATCAGTTTCAATCCAGTAATCAGCGTGGTTTGCAGAGATGATGAGTGGTAACGATGGCAACCCCATGATCCAAAACATGCCAATAACATTTCAATGAAATATTGCAGACTACAATCTGCAGTGCCTAAATGTAGTCGAAATATTGCTGATTCTAATGAACTAAACATTGGACTGTTAAGTCGTCGCGGAATCTTATACCATTGCTAATATCTCGCGATTTTAGGTTGTTTAAGTCACCATGGCTGCTACATGCCACTGTCACAGGTTCAGCGTGGGGGGCTACATGCGCGAGCACTCTCAGTGGACACGTGGCGCTGATCCAATGGCCGGTGGCCGTCGCTCACAACGCTGGCCGAACACACATTATGACTGCCGTATTAAAACATTGATCTATTGAGTGCCTACACAGCATTCTATAGTCAGATTCACATTAACCAGGGTGAATGAATTTCGCTGATTTCGCAGTCGATTCCCGACCAATTTTCACATACCATAGTCTTGTCTCGTGATGCGGCAATTAACCTGACAAATTCACAATGTTTTAGCAGGTCTTTCAGAAGACCACTTGACCACGACGTAATGAAATTCTCTCTTAGACGAAGGGTTTAGTGAGGGAGATATTTAGGCTTATATGTCAAACAGACAACTATACGATATTTTTCAATGAGATCTAGACAGTGGGCCAACGTTAAACCAGCATTAGATCAGTGTCTTGTGTTTGCTAGGTAATTGTAGCTAAACGTTTTAAAAAAGATTAAAATGCTTCTTCTTCTAGCAAGACTCTTGTTCACTATATGTAGGCATAATTATGCCAACTAGCTGTCAGGGAATTTTTTACACAAGCTTCTCAAAGAATCGTTAGTGAATAACTGCAGTCATGTAGAAGATTGTTTCTATGAACAATCCAAAGAAATGTGATGTACAGAATATCTATACATAAATGTAATCAGTCAGAAACTTGCTAAATTACATTTTAATTAAACAGAAAACGATAAATTACTCAGCGTTAATACTGATGAATGTTTAATTGATAAATAATTGATTCGTTTTCATTACCGTTACTGCTGTCAATGATAAAAGGTGCGTCAGCTGGCGTGGATCCTTGGATAGTATATGTGAGTACATCATCATCTACGTCCGAAGCATCCATGGCAATGACAACACGAGAAGACGTCTCATTTTCTAAGATATCATCAGATCTAGTAGCACTGGTGAAGAAAGGTTTCTCATTGACGTCAGTGATATAGATCATTAGAGTTTTCACATGTTGAAGTGTGCCATCCGATGCAGTCACCTCCAAAGTGTAATTAGTCTGTGTCTCGTAATCAAAAGTAGCAGTAGGTTTGGTGGAAATCTGACCTGGTTAAAATAAGATATTTTCTGTTCAAAGGGTGGTCAAACAAATGCAAAATTAGGCAAAGTAATTCCAACGTGTAAAAGGGCAACTCTAATCTAGATATGTCTGACAGGTAACAAAAGCAAAAAGCTTTATGCAATAAGCTTAACATTTTAATAATAATATTATTGTCAAATGTTATTTTCGAAATGTAAACGTAGTACGTATCATCCATCTGTGGTGGAAATAATTCTTACAAAATTGCAAGATCAAGAACAATCACTTTAACACATAATGTATTTGATCATTAAAGTAGGCCTAACCCCCTATTTCAAGCCTCGTAGCTCTGGGGGTCGACATTAGACGTCCGAATCTGACCAAAAAAAAATCGATTATGAAACATATTTATAATGGCCGTAGACCCAGCTATTAATTATGTATTCAAATGAAGCGGAAACAGCCAACTAAGAAATTTATGATAATTTAAAATGAAATAAAAACCTTCATGTCATGGTTTATACAAAAATTATCAGCGATTTAAGTGTAGTAACAGTTGGATCATGCACGTAACTTGATAATTGGTCGGGTGTAGATTATTTTCTGTAGCCCCCCCCCCTCCCTACCCCTGTTTTTTTAATGTCTACAATATTAATAATGTTGATGCAACATTTATAATATTTTGATGGACAATGTCTTGACAAACGTCTAACCAATTTAAAATGCAAATACCAATTCAAATCAACTACTATGTTTACTTAAATAATAAGCTGGTATGAACGGTTAAACGGCACTTAAGTTTAAATGAATCAATAATACAAATTGAAAGTGAATCATGTGTTAAAACTATGTTTCTTCGAATTATACTATATAGAGACATAACAGTGGTGAATTCACTAGTCAAATTTACCTATACCAGAAATAGATAAATACAGTATTCATCTATTTCTGCCTATACGGATGTTTTAAACAATTTTAAAGTTAAAAAGACAGAATATAACATAATTATGTAAGCTAATCTGGATCAAATGATAAAGTCAATCATCACATTATTTTGGGGCAGGCTCAGACACTGCTCGGAGCATTATTACTTATTATACTGCTTTCACGGTCTGTCTCAGGGAATTACATTGGTTTTGTTAGGGATGTTTCCGTTGCCATTGTTATAAGACGAGGTGGGGATTCATGGAGGATTTCAGAGATGTTAAGTCAACTGATTTTCTCTATGAGGTCGGAAATAGTTTTCTTCCCATTGCAACACCGGATAATGTGTTATTAACTAGGTCGTGAATGAAACTGGTATGAACTTGGTCAAAATGCTGCATTACCTTATTACTCGGTATGTGCTTCTGCATAAATAATTTAGGTGTGTTTTTGTGTGTATTTTATGCCATGCTTGTATATTATTGTTATTATGACACATTTTCACCTGGAGCAATCTAGTAATAGCTATTTTTAGGTATTTGCGTTTTACAGAGTGTTTTTTTGCTTCTCTGTATAATAATAATATTATGTACTAGTAGTTATTAGGTGGGAAAATAATATCGTTATATTTTGACTATGGCGTAAATATTATTTTATGTAATTATCATTTACATGCACACTATCAATTACCATTTTGACATGATTTGAATTCTACATACGACATGGTCATGTATTATTTTCATGTGATTTTACCAAAATAACCAACTTGCATATATCTGAACAAATATTTGACAAAGAAGACAGTAATGACTTCTATTTATGTCAATGTCTGTCTGTGTACACGTGTCTGTCTGTGTCTGTCCGTCTGTTACCTGTGGAATTGATCTTGAAGGGGGCAGATGGAGGCCATGTCATCATGGTATAATTAATCACATCACCATCTTCATCAGTGGCGTCAACAGTGAAAACTACCATCTCTCCTGTCTCATCTTCAGCTATTTTAAGAATCTCTGGGAAATTATGAATTACTGGAGCTTCATTCACGTCCACGATGTCCAACGTTATCATTTCAATGACGGTCAAGCCATATGAATCAACGATTGTAATAGTCAGATTGTACACAGAGTGTTTTTCATAGTCTAAATTGGCCGGACGCAAAGATATCACACCTATAACGAGAAACGTTACATAAATCCACAAATTTATATAATTGCACAGCGTGTGATACAATATATATTCAGGAGTTGCATATTATTTTATTCAAGTTAAAAAACATGAAAATCCATATTCAGGAAGGTATATTAAAGGTGCACGTGACCTTTTGTGTTGTAGCAAACAGAGAGATGTTTGACAGCTTTATCCAAGCAAACGAGAGACATTGAGCCGCCACTGTTGTTGGGTCAATGTCGGCCCGCCTTCTACGACGTCGGCTCAACATTGACCCAACA
>OZ024912.1:57152054-57232054 GCA_964017125.1 Flabesymbios commensalis
GGTGGCTCGTTTGCATCGACGATGTGCACTTTTAAGTTACCATTGTCCTTTAACAATCCATCTGTCACAGTCACTTGAATGATAAACATGCTCACATCCTCATAGTCGAAAATAGCTGTTGAATTAGTGAATATCTCACCTGGAAAGAAAAACATATACAAGCTTAGACTTGTTTTAAGCTAATCCTTTCAGCGCGCTTTGGACGTCAGAATCTGACGTCTGTAGACGACGAGATTTCTGATGCTTTCAGATTGAAAAAAACCTTTGGTTTCATACAAGACTAGTTCAGCGTTTTTAAGGCTAAGAAACAAATTACAACTTTCAAATCATGAATTTTGTTAAATTCACAATGGGGTAACATGCATAAGGAGGTATTCTGTATGAAACATTGATAATTTGTTATAATTATGAATGAATGTACTTGCCGTTAAAACAATATTTGTATAATCTAAAATAGTCTCACCGGTGTTAGTGACGTAAAATGCAGTGTTGTCCGGCCATGTGGAAATGATGTAAGCTAAAGAATCACCGTCCACGTCAATAGCGTTAACGTCAAAAACACTAACACCACCAGTTGATCCTTCTACAATATAAGCATCATCAGGCAGATTCTGGATGACAGGATTCTCGTTGACGTCTGTGATCGGCACAAAGATGTCCATATAGTCGTCAAGACCAGACGGATCTGATACCTTGAAGAACAACTGGTATTGTGACACCAACTCGTAATTCAGCGTTGAAGGATCTATTGCTACTTCTCCTACAATAACATAAAATATACGAAATACCACGTAACGCCTTTACATCAACACACCAAAGCATATACAAATAAACAACATCTAAAGATGGTTTACATTAAGTATGTGGATTAACACTTTAAGATAAGATAAGATAAATTTTATTTCCGATCGGCATGGTACAGTTTAAATCATAAAACTTTAGCCTGAGGCTATTTAACATATCTATAGAAATAAAATTTAAGAAAGTTTAACAAAGACAACATCACAAAGTATGTATCACAAGTTTTATTTAGTGATGAAGGAGATAAGTTATACAATATTTTTCTAGTGTTTATTTAATATATCACCTCTCCTTATTATTATAAGTTCATATTACAGTATAGTCGAATTATCAATCACTACAGTATTGTATTGCGTGTGCATTAAATACCAATTGATCTATTTTCACCATATTAAAGTGTGTCACGTGACCGCGACCCGCAACTTCAAGTGGGAGAAAGTTATTTAGATTTAGCAAAGTAAAAATGATACTTCATATAATTTCAAAAAAGTGCAAATGAAAACGATTATGAACGACCATAGGCGTTGGCAAAGTTTAATTAATTGACGCTTAATATACGCTAATCACGACTATAATTACCGTTTAGGTCACCATTATTGGGAACAAAATCCGTGTTTCAACATCCATATTTAAACATTTTTGGTCTAAAATATCAAATCTGAAGATTAATCAGCCAACTTCATATTTTGCCGGCCCCGATGGCTCATCCGGTCCGTTTGTGGCTCGAAACTCAGAGGTAGTGGGTTTCAAATCCCGGCCAGGTCGTACATGTATGTTTGTCATCGAGGTTGTGCATATACATGTACACCTTGCTCCAAACCGGAGGCCTAGAATGTGCAGTGCTGTCTATGATACTGTGCACATTAAAGAACCCTTGAAGTCATCCGATAAGAATGGTCGCGACTTTGGGCTATATACTGTCGCAATATTGTCATAATTGTACAAAAAGCGTCATAAAGCAATATAAACACACTTTACATTTTTACCACCTGGTCACTGGACCTGTTCGTTCGTGTGCCATTTCAACTCCACGAAGAGCAACCATGTCGACGCATTGAACTTATCCTACACATTGCCATCTCTCTCCCACCAGGTACTACATTCTCTAACCATTCACCACGTGGTGTGATATACATGACAATTCATTTGCGGATTCATTGTTGTAATCTCCGATCGTAATCTGGTAATCTCATCGCAAAATAGAATATGTAAATTACCTTTGCTGCTATCAATTGTAAATGGCGCTCCGGGAGGAATTAAACTTAAGATCTCATAAGTGAGCAGATCGTTCTCTTGATCTGAAGCAGCAATGTCCAGAACCACCCGTGCAGTTGTTTCACTTTCCAGGATATCGCCAAACTGATGTGCACCAGTAAAGTATGGTTTCTCGTTGACATCAGAGATAGATATTGATAAAAGCTGGATATCAGTGAATTCGCCGTCCGATGCAGTCACGGTAATTGTATGGATAGCTTGGCTTTCGTAGTCTAATGTGGCACTGAGCGTGGTGGAGATTCGTCCTGTATTACCAACAGTCATTAATTAAAAGTATTAACCCTTTAACCGCCGGTGTCGCATATATTCGGGTTTTCATTGTTATTAGCACATTAAGTACCACCTTTAAAACATGCGAAAGATAAAATATGACATCAATCAGCAATATTTGAAAACAGTTGACACCATTTTGTTAAATCTGAATAATTTTCACTCACTTGAAGTTGTGGGTCGCGTCAGCGAGACACAATTTCAAGTGGGTAAAAATTCAAATTGAATAATTTCGCGGTTAAATGGTTAATGGTTATTGAGAGCATGTGTTTAAATTAGATTGATACATCAGTCGGTAAGACTATTATATAAAAGTACTGTCAAGTAGACATAAGTATAATTTGTAGAAAGCTTCCGATAGTTTAAGATAATAGCAGATAGCAGTATCAAAAACTAAGTATAGGCCTACATACTAAGTATTTTAGTCACATTATATGCTTTTGCGAGTTTGAAAAAACTTGTGCACTAAAAAACATAGTGACATTACGATGTAATTGTAATTATTCTAATGCAATAAATGTATAATTCACCTGCAACATCTACTTCAAAAAGTGCTGAGAAAGGCCAGCTTGTTATTGTATAATCAATCCCATCTCCTTCTTGATCAAAGGTGCTCACAATGTAAACTGCTGTATTTCCAGCCACATCTTCAGCTATTGTCACTGAGTCTGGTAAATTCTGGATCACTGGAGCTTCATTCACGTCCAGAATGTTGACAGTCACCACCTGGGCATCCGTCAGACCACCTGGATCACTGACAGTGATGGTCAAGTCATAACTGGGTACTGTCTCGAAGTCATAACATCTGGGAATCAGTGATATTTCACCTGGAATATAACGGCATTTCAGATCAAGTAAAAATGACAAAGATTTACATGATAAACCCAAGCTGATATTTTATTATGTCAGTGGCATGATTAACATCTTTTTTGCATATTTAAGGCTCGCATGAAATGCTAGATTGTATATCACAGAACTGCAATGTAGAAAAATCTGATATAGAAAACGTCGTCAGAGATATATTAAATTCGTTAAACGTAACAGCATTGTTGCTCAAGACTTTAACCCCACGAAGAAAAAAACATCTATTTGAAGTTTAGAACTATACATATAAAATAATACTTACTTAAAATAAGGTTGGGTTTTGTAGAGCTTACAAAAATGGCATTAATGTCTCAAATATAATAAGAGCTGTGAGCTATAGCAGAATAATAAACGAATACAGCATGACAACAGTCACATTCTGAATATATCGAACTAAATTATTGTATTATAGTATTAACATGTGGTATTATACTTGATCCCAGGAAATAATACATAATAATATATATGTGTCTGAGTACCGTAACGGTCAGAGCTGTAGCGGCACGAGACGACGTCGGGTGACATCAAAAGCTCTGATCGTTACCATACGAGCAATGCTTTTCTAGACAGAATGCGATATTAGTAGTAAGAGTTACGTGAACAAAAATGACAGCCTTGAAACAGAAGTATTTGATTAACTGATCATAATATTTTTCGGCTATGTTTATGTTATTTTTTTACTAATTGCGAAATATCGATGGTTTTACAAAAAGTAATAAACTGACTTATACATTTAAGTGGTAACCAAACAGTTTAAAATGAACTATGCTCTGGCAGTGTATCACGATGTACCTTTTCTACCATTTTATAAGTTGACTCCATACGTACTCAGCCTTACGAATGTTGAATTATAATACTGTGTGCGTCCAAAATTGTGGATGCATTAAATTTTAATTTTATGGCTCCTAAGTACTTCATATAATATATACAATGTTTGTTAAAAGATCAAGTGACATATAAATATATTTACCATTATTGAAAGGCTTAAAACAAATTCGATTAAAAATTATCGTAAATTCGATCACAGGTTATTACTTTCAAATACTTACTTTTATATAACAAACAACTTACCGTTACCGTTGTCAATGGTGAATGGTGCTCCAGATGGGTTTGATCCTGTTATCTCATAGTTGGGCACATCTCCGTCTGGATCTGAAGCATCCATGTCAATAACAACACGTGATGTCGTCTCACTTTCCAAGACATCTCCCATCTTTATAGCAGCCGTGATGACGGGAGTCTCGTTGACGTTATCAATGTGGATTGTCAGATGGCCAACATCTTGATGCATTCCGTCAGAAACAGTCACTTCTAAAGTATAGGTTGTGAGAAATTCGTAGTCCAAGATGGCGGCCAATTTTGTTTTAATTTTACCTGAAATAATGCATAATAGCATACACAATTTTACAAATTTGCAAACCTTTTAATTTGGTACCAAGAACACCAAATATTATCTATTCAAGAGGGCCGCAAAAATACAATCGCAAAAATAAGTCGATCTTATTAAAGCACCTCCTTTGGATGACGTAAATTCTCGTTTTTAATTTTGTAATGAATTAGTGTATCTCACAGATCATGATTTAATTTTTTTCAGAGTTTTTGTATATCTTAACACCTGCTAAAGGACGTTTGAATGTTCCTCTAGCATTGGGCCACACATTGATGCCGTCGGCCCAGCGTTGAGCAGACAATCGGTACTGCGGGGAACCCCACTGATCAACCCGTTCCCAGAACAATTAAGGGCGGCAGCTATAATAATTGATGTAATTTTGTGGTTACTTTGATCATGCCGTCTGAGATGGCCAGTATTTATAGTCTATATGTGGTAGGCTGTAAACAAACTTGTTTACATGACAGTATACGTCTTGGAAATATAATCTTTTTCAGTGCTTAAACATTTTTTTTTATACATTTTTGTATTTTATTTAAGATCAGTAGGTTATATAGCTTCATATAAATTAAACTTTTAAAATTGACAAATTTGAACATTCTCATCCCAAGGAGCAGCTCTGGGTATACTTGATACTTTATATGTATACAGCATAAATTCACGCATTTATTTCTGCATTATATTGTCTTTCGGACAAATTGGTAAATTTTTAATACTCTCACATATTTTTAAAAAGCTATAAACGTACATTTGTCTTTTTAGCTAACATGTACTGAGTTTGCACCCAGACTGTATCCTACCTGCAACATCTATTTCAAAAGGTGCTGATGGTGGTAACGTTGTCATTGTATAAACAAGCCCATCTCCATCTTGATCTACGGTGCTCACGGTGTAAACTACAGTATTTCCAGCCACATCTTCAGCTATTGTCACTGAGTCTGGTAAATTCTGGATCACTGGATCTTCATTCACGTCTTGGATGTTGACAGTCACCACCTGGACATCCGTCAGACCACCTGGATCACTGACGGTGACGGTCAGCTTGTACTGAGATGTTGTCTCGTAGTCCAAACTCGCCGGATATAATGTTATTGTACCTTAAAATTTAAAAAAACGAGTACATCAGCTAAAGAGGTATCCGTTTTGTAATACAAAATCAATTTATGTGATTTAAATTTTACATTGTGCAAAGGATCAATGAAGTACATAATATCACTTGACCGCCCACATATCGTCCCTTTAAATTTGAAAGGGTGTATCTACCACTTTGTAAAATGGCAGATACACCCTTTCATATCCAAGGGGACGAATTTAATTATGTTAATGTGAGATGGTAATACCTAATAATGAACCAATGATAAACGGTGCTCCTGCAGGGGTAATACTGGCGATGTCATAAAACAACACATCAGAATCAGGATCACTGGCGTCCACGTCCGCTACAACAATGCTGCTGACTTCACTCTCAGATACAGCCACGGTATGAGCCGTGGACGTCACATAGGGGGATTCATTGATGTCAACGATGTTAACAGTCAGTATGTTAGTTGTTGTCTCCTCTCCGTCAGTGACTTCTATGGTCAGCTTGTACGACGGGATAGTCTCATAATCAAAACCTGGAGACGCCGTATACCTGACAACACCGTCTGCAAAAAATATTTGTAACAAAGTGTCCCAGCAAACACGAGACATTTGCCCAATGCTGCGCAATGTTGGACCAGCGTCGTAAACGGTGGGCCAACATTGACCCAGCATTTGGTCATTGTCTTCTGTTTGCCGTGGTGCTGTCACCGGTTATATGCTTATTATCACCAGATAAGAAAAAAACACTTGCCACTTACCACAATTGATTATGAATATGTTGAGCACGAAATTCTCTACGACAGAACGGCTTCATGGGAATGCTATGTACTTTGTCCAAATGGCAGAAATAACAGTGCTCTACTAATTTTATATTTAGCATAATAATCTTTATCAATTTGAAATTCCTGCCCGGAATAGGATCCCATGCCTGGCTCACAAAATCGTGAATCTAGTGAGAATTAAAGGATGTGAACCAAGTGTGTAAACTCCGTGTCATCTTCGTACCTATATCATTCCCTTAGATATGAAAGGATGTATCTGCCACTTTTTCAAATGGCAACTTCATCCTTGTATATCCATGGGGCGATATGTTGAGCTGCAAGCCAGTCAGTGCTGAAATTATTCTTCCTTATTAGTAACCCGTAATTAGCCCATATTTATGCCAATCTGTAAAGGCAATTTCAACTGATTTAGATGGATATGGGTATGGGTATAGAAAAAATACCAAGAAAAAGTAAGCTGGGGAAAATGTTTTATTAAAGAAAATCCACAATGGCCGCCACCGGCACATATCGCCCCATAAATTTCCAACATTTTCCAAAAAATATTGTGTTAAATGTCTTTTCCCACTAATTTTAACATAAAAGTACATTTCTGAAGCTATTTCAGTAGTTTATAGTCCCCTTCCGCAGAAATCCAAAATGGCTGCCATCCGCACATATCGCATAATAACTTTTGAAGCACTGTTCTAGTAGCTGTGGACTGGTCGTGTATATTATACAAACCTAAACTCTTCAGAAATCAACTTTGGAGGCCATTGAACAATTTTTAATTGGTGACGCATTTGGCACCGAAATATGTAAAATACCCCCCCTTTTAAGCGGTGTACCTCCGCCAGCTTTTATTGTTTCTTTGAACCTTTGGCCCCAGAAGATCATGTGACTCCTCACAATTTGCCCATTCGCAATGATATGGGGGTCGGTAATATATTTAAATACCCCAACATAACGATAGTTTTAAAAATATTGACCTAAAACTGATTTCAACATAATAAAATATTTAAATCGAAACAGTGGTTTTGAAAGTGATTTCCAAAGTCAGGTTCTTGTGTATCTAATTTCGAGCCATGATAGGAAGCAATGGATAGAATAACAACGTGAAACTCAGATAAGGCATTCATATCCTATATCTTGCAAACACAAACTATCTAGATATTTATGTTACGGAATGGTGAAATGTAGACATTAGTCACACAACATCATGTCAACACAGCAAACACTCCTAGTTGTACTCGTTGTACTCTACGTATCAGCCAGCCTGTAAACGACGAAACCAAGCCGTTCAAGCATAAATCATAAGGTAACATTTTAACTGCGAAGCAATGTCGGCAATCACCAATAAAAATAAAAATATACTTTAATTTGTTCCAACATACCCACAAATTATGATAAACAATTTACAGCAATACCAAATCTTGATGACAGGGCCAAAACAGTCAAACCAACTCCAATCAAACAGCAATGTATTGAGACCTCAAATACAACACCCAGCTCCCACATCATCTGGGGTATTTAGTTTACCTGCATGTTCTGTAATTTTGAACGCAAGTGTTCTAAACAACGAAGTGAAATACTTGGATGAAATCACGCCTGCTGCAACGTAACATCCCCATGTGGATTGGATGGAATTCAGGGACACTAGACAATTTACCTCGACAAATTTTTGGATACATGACTGGAGCTCGTCTGCTAAATAAGATGACTACATTGACGAACGAGTGGGACCGAAATATTCGATGGAAATTGCTTTCAAAAAGGGTATTACATCGTCGTTTAGCTACAAAGATTTTACAAATATTGTTCTTTGAATGGCGCTGATCATATTCCAATACAGCACTGATAGCATTTATTGCCAAAGAATTGAGAAAAGATTAATACAGCAAGAAAATCCAAGGCGATTCTAAGGCTTGAAACGAATGCTTATCGATATTCTGCAGCAGGTGATGTTGTCCAAGTGGAGGGCATTATCAGGCTTTGCTGTAGTCACGAAGAAGCTGACAGCCGATTTGTATGGCATGTCAAACATAATTATGTATGAAGAGCAAGAGGGACAATCATCGTTAGATTCTCAAATACAAATATCTTTATTATTCTGCCATTGTATGCCCCTACATACATTTTGGCTTGACGTTGGTATAAATACTCAAAACACAATAATAATGTCGATATTACAAAACTTACACAAGCAATTGGTGAAATCAGGTATTATGTAGTACAGTTGCACGCTTTCACAGGCTATGACTTTACAGTTAGTTGTATGATCAAATGCAAACTTCGCCGTCTGGCATTAATGAAAAAAGATGCGACATGGCAGACAACATTTGCAATGTAAGATGCATTAACTGATATATCGTCCAAATCGATCTCAGACGTGGAAAGGTGTGTGTGTTGTATGCATGGCAAGCATAAGCTAACTTCTGTGAATACAGTAAGACACATGCTCTTCCAACAACAGTATGTACCACGGTGTCAATCTCAAGCACCGTACAAAATGACAGGAACAGACTCCAGCAATCTACCACTTCGTATGTGCTCCTGGAGAAAGTAAAACGTGCGAGCTTGGTAACACATATCTGGGAGAATGCAATTTTAAAACACCGACGTACATGGCCCCTAGAATAGGATGACTGGCTCCTTGGAAATGGGCACTATAAAATGATTTTCCGACAACATGTCCCTACAGTCGTCACTACCCAAATTGACCAAAGTTTGGACATGATGCCTGTTGATTACTGTTCCTCTTCTGATGAATCAGAACTAGACAGTGACAATGAGTAGAACATAAGTAAAATGAGTATTATTAGTTTGGTGGTAAGGCCTATATAGTCGATATGGGGTCGATCGTGCAGTAAATAATAGTGCATGTCACGTACAAGTATTGTTTTATAGTTATGATGTGGTGTTGGAAAAGTGGCGTTGCTAAAGCGCATGGGTATGACTGTATAGATAACATAAATGATTGTTAGAGGTAGTCGCGGCTTCAAAATGCATCAGGGTATTTGCATATGATGTTTAAACCATAATGTTTTAGTCTTGATAAATATGTTGATAATACCAAAAACAAAAAAGTAAAGTATTGTTGATACTCACTACCTGAATGTATAGTGAACGTAGGGTTAGCCGGTGACACGCCAGGCAAACTGTACGTGAGTGAATCTCCGTCATCGTCGGTGGCATCGACATCAAAGAAGTTATTTGCTCCTGGGACGTCCTCATCGACGTTGACACTGTTTGGTAGGTTTGTGAAGTATGGTGCCGTGTTGACCTTGATGACATTAACTGTGAGTTCCACTGTGTCTGACTTTGATCCGTCACTCACAGAGATCGTCAGGGTGTATTGTGGAGTCACGTCGTAATCCAGCTCATTAGAGTTGCTGTCCAGATACACGATACCTGAGAATCCAAGTAAATGCTCATTGTTCCAGAAAAACAAATAGTTCATTGTTAATATACATTTGTATTTTGAGTCTGAATTCTGCAATATTGTGATTAAACACACATTGCACTCTAAAGAACGGCTATACTATATGCTGATGAAAAATGTTAAAAACGGTCTTGGTGGTCAACGGGTACCACCAGAAATACAAGAGCATAATATGCGTATGTATTTATTGTAAAACCAATAATTATTGAAACATTACTTTCACTATTTTTCCAGTGAGTGAATGAGTGACATAATTAACAAGACAGATAAATTATATTGACACAACCATATTACTTTTTGTTTGTTTTCTGTCACTCCTATAATTCAAGAGACAGACATAAATATGGACGTTTGTTATTTAAATTGTCACTGTTAAGGTACGGTATATATTACGTGAATAGGCCTATACTTATACTATACACATATGAAGCCTACATACAGATAAAGGACGTCATGACTAGCTATTTTTGTCAAGGGACGCACACATTCAGTGCTGAACCCTGGTGATTAGCTTATTCATACGCCTTATCTGTGGCATAAGTAGGCCTACCCGTATATCTGTTGCTGACACTCCGCCCGCAAACGTCCAAATCTGTGCTGATGTGACGTCAGTGACGACGTCATACATTTTTTTGGACACACGAGGATACTGGGTGTCATGTATAGCAGGTAAAATACGAGGCACGGTATATAGCTTTAGTGTCAAATTGCTATATTGCCAAACATTATAAATACCATCGGATATTATAACACGGTAACCCAGCAAACACGACACGCTAGCCCAATGTTGTTTCAACGTTGGGCCACTGTCTGCGACGCTGGCCCACCATTGATCCCAAATGAGGTAACGTCTCTTGTTTTCTGGGATAGAAGGCACTCACCGTTATTGTCAATTGAGAAAGGTCCAGCAGTGGGTGACACAGTCAAGGAGTAGTCCAAGTTGTCATCAGGATCAACATCCATTGCGCTGATTGACGACAAACGGAAGGCGTCCACTTGTGTCTCCAGAATGTCGACAGATGAGGCTACAGTGTGGATGACGGGCGCTGAATTCTGAGGGACTATTTGCAGTCTCTTTATTTCGTCATCTTTATTTTTTTCTTTTGTACTTTTATCTATGACTCTTATGTCAACATCATATGTCGGGTTTGTCTCGAAATCTAGCCAGAGTGTGGTGGTAACCACACCAGCTGATTGAAAAAAACACACACACATTAAGCCTTAAAGCGCTGAATTATTTTATATAAACCATGGAAACCAATTGGTTCTATTCAAATTAAAATCATCATACATGTATATGTCTTAGATAGCTCTTCCTGATTCTTTTCGAATACCTATATTATGGATCTACGGCCAATATAAATATTTTTACTCTTACAGTGCGGGGATCGACTTTAGACGTCAAAATCTGACGTTTACAGACGTCAGATTCTGACGACTAAATCGGTCCCCGCGCTGTAAGGATTGAGTATAATAACATAGAATACTTAGATTTCTTAGCAGTGTAACCTTTCATTTGCAACAGACCCATTTTAAACTCCTCTGCCATTTTTCATTCATTCAACAAAATATTATACATCAGTAATTGAATTTTGTTATTCATCTAATTGGTGGGAATATATCACATCTTCCTTTGATACACATCTACTTGGACCTTTTAAAGCATGTTTGCCAAATGCAGTATTAACCTTTTCAGTGCGGGGACCGTCTTTAGACATCAGAATCTGACGTAGATCAGTAGACGTCAGATTCTGAGGTCTAAAGCGGCGCTCACACCTGTTACGACTTTACGCTAGCCGTAAGATTTTTTTGCCTCTGGAGGTGTTGAGCCTCTGGCAATATGAAAATGTGGTTTACACTGGGAAGCGTCCCGAACGCGCGAACGCTACCCCTTCAGGGCGCGTCCGCAGAAAGTTGAAAAATGTTCAACTATTGTGGCGGGCGGGGGCCCTAGGGTAGTGGTTAGCACCGCTGCCCTTCACGCCAGAGTTCGGGGTTCGGTTCCCGGTCTCGGCGGTTTGAAATAAACAAAAATGTTTCTTCCCCATCCACGTGTGAAAGTCAGTATTGTGGGGAGCTTCCGTGACCGAGAGGTAGCGTGCTCGGCCTCAGACCGCCAGGGCTCGAATTTCGAATTCTGTGTCTGGAGGACAGTGTCATCTCAATCATCTCACCATCCTCAGGAGGTTCTCCTGGCCCAGTTTAGCCTATATGTGCACAAAGGTGGCCTAAAGCCCGATTCATTTCATTTCAACTATTGTGGCGCACGTGCGGTGGAGGCTTACGACTTTTATTGCCAGACCCTGTTGCCAGCCTATCACGCACTGTTTCTCGTCACGTGGCAAAACAGGCTAAATAATGCTGTTCACATGTCTGCGCACATGTTTTCCTAGTAGCGATGTATATGACAAGAAGCCATCTTTCTAGATTTACATCTCTGACTTACACGGAGATGACTTGGATGTATTGCATGCACCTATACCCTGGGATGCTACTGTATCTACTTCATGTGTACACTTGATACACTGGTGGAAAAAAATCCGGGTTAATAGATTAAAATGGAGGTCAGCTTATACATGTATTTGTATATACATATAAACCGGGATACCATTCTCGATTATTTGCAATATAGCAGCAATGCTCAACAGATCTTCTTCATCTAGCTCGTCGAATATATTTGCATCCATCTTTGATTTAGAATTTTTTCTAACGATAAGCTTCGACGTAGCACGTGGTCGGCCACGTGTGTTGTAGCTGTCACAACAAATAAAATTGAGGGGAGTCCGCGTTCTGTCGTACCATAATTTTATGTGAGCAGTCACGCGCGTTCTGTCGAGGTCCGTATTCTCGTACAAGTTACGCTATATCGTAGGCTTCTGATTGGTCGAGATAACCATCTCGACCTGAGGCGTCATGTTTCAAGGGGCCCTGCACCGAACGAACTAAACAAATTACAATGGGTGCACATTCAAATGAATCAGAAAGAGCAGACTAAGACATTTATGGTGATTTAAAATTGAAAAAAACCTTTGGTCTCCGTAGTTTTTACAAAAGATTTCAGCGTTGGAAGGGTTAAACCTTACTGCGCGGGGATCGACTTTACTCGTCAGAACCTGATGTCTGTAGACATCAGATTCCGACAACTATTCCGATATCCGCACTGTAAGAGTAAACATATGTCTAATGACCGTAGACCCATAGCATAGGTATTCAAATGAATCAGAAAGAGCTGACTAAGACATTTATGATGATTTCAAATTGAAAAAACCCTTTGGTCTCCGTGGTTTATGCAAAAATATTTCAGCGTTGAAATGATTAATGATGCTGTTGAGAACAATGAATACTTACTATCAGCATCGACCACAAAAGGGTTGTCGACCACTGTACGTGAATATATCGGCTGGTCACCACCTCCAGCCTTGGCTGTATATATATTCGTGTTAGGAACCACATTTCTGACCACGCCTTTGGAAGCGGGCAAGTTGCTGAATTTCGGATCCGGTGCTTCAATATGTGTGGCTGAGAAAAAATAATGTAGATAAAATTTAAGCTAACCTGACAAATGTAAATTTTAAGTATTTCTTATAGAAAATGTATGATGACATGCAATGTAATTACAGAGGATGAGTTCTCTATCTCCAAAGCTGTGGTTTACCATGTGGTCTTGATATTGCCACCAATATATCGGGATCGATACCAAATTGAGATCTCAGCGAAATGTATGGATTTACCACTAATCACTGCTGATTATGGGGGGGGGGTATAATTATATAAAATCTTGATTGATAGAATTGACTGTAGATATGACGACTGTAAGAGGACTCACAATCTTGTGTGCCAAAATAAATTGAAATTAAATGGGGTTTTAGGTCACCTTTGTGTCACATATAGGCTAAAATGGGACAGAAAAACCTCTTGATGATGATGAGATGAATGAGATGACACTGCCCTCCAAACACAGAATTCAAAATTAGAACATTGGCGGTCTGAGGCCAAGGTCGCTACCTCTCGGTCACGGAGGATCCCCACAATATTGAATCTTTACGAGTGAGCAGGGGAGAATGTTAACATTGTGTTTCTTTGAAACTTGAATGCCGGAACGTGGTTCGAACCCACGATCGCCAACTTTCCAAGCAGGCAGCTTTAACCACTACACCAGGGCCCCCGCATCTTCATTGTGTGCCATATCTGTGCTTATTTCGCGCGAAAATTCTACAATAAATATGTATTAAATATTCTCCTTCCAAACATTTTATTAGGAAACTATTAGGTTTATTGCGCCTGAGTTTGTGTCATATTTGGGGGAAAGAGGGGTTCCGTGTGTGGGAAACGGTGGGCATTTCTGTGAAAAAGTCCTTACGAACAAGTCAAATATAACGTTTGCGATTAAGTATTTGCATGTTTAAAAAGTGTTCAGAAAAAATATATTCACGATTACATTCGTGATTAGAGCTTAACTCCTTAAAGGGTTTTGTTCGGAATAATGGTGGCCCAGTGGCGCAGACGGTGGCCCAGCATTACATCAGCATTGGGCTAATGTATTTTGCTATCTGTGTAGTGGCCTCTCTGGTAACTGGGAGAAACGTGTCACCCGCATAGTAATTGCTGCAGCTGCCCAGTAAACATGGGTCAATCACTCAATGCTGTTTCAATGTTGGCCCAGCGTCGAAGACCGTTGGTCAACATTGAAACAGCATTGGGTGAATGCCATGTGTTTGCTGATGTGCAGGCTCAAAGTATACAGCAGACCCAGTGTTGGATTAGTGTTTGGCCAGCGTCGTAGACAATTGACCTCAATTTAACCAGCAATAAGCTGCGACGCTGGCACAACATTGAACCGGAATTGGGAGGGTAGGCCTACATCCGCTGTGCAGGTATTTCTAAGAGACATACGGGCAGCACGACTCACTGGCAAGCATTGAATGGATATTGGACAGCACCGGCGATGGTAGGAATAAACGTTGAAGATATATTTTAACTTGTCTCCTTGGTTCTTTCCTTAATTAGATCCTGGACATTCAGGTTATTGGGCCATGAGGAAAACCAATTCAGTTATGTTTACAAAATATTAAGCCGAATATGTATCTATTAACGCTCAAACAGAATAAAGCCGGGCCTCGAAGCTCGGTAACTCATGTTCTAGTCTGTTATAATTTTACTACTAACAATATACAGGGATATAAGAAAATACATAAAAGCTAAGTTAATCAATGTTGTGATAGTTATGAATGCAATAAATATAATTTGCCTAGTTTAATGAGCAAGACACCAAACATTATATTTGAAAATAAATCCTAAATCATATCCAGACAACATATGCTAGGCGTAACGTTCCTACATTGAGAATCGTACAGTTATGTGGCAATCAATATAATTATTGTGATGATTATCTCCTTATATAATTCCATACTAAACAATGTTAGATACTTTTTGGATCAATAAATTTATTGTATCTTGTAGTGAGAGGATATAATAAAAACTAATGTTTTGCACATTTTCAGACACATTATGTAGATTTAAATCATTACAATGGTCCATTTTTCAGCGCTGTGCGATAAATGGTATTTGACTGAAATAGTCAGTGAAACATAGAACTTACCCAATAAAAATAGAATACATCCAATGTTCTCCACACAAATTTTACCACTGTTTTTCTTCATGTCTTATGGTAATATCTGTGCCGGTGAGTCCCACCAAGTCTTCACTCTATGTATACAAGCAATCACTCTGCGAAAATCTTCAAATCACCTCGCTGAACACGAAATCGCGAAAGCTTCACGAAAATACACGCCACTGGAGAATATCTTTCTTGATCTCTGTCGTAACTACCACCAGAAAGTGTTTTTCACAACGATTTTCGATCAGATTTATATCAAATTTGACACCACGTGATGTATCGTAAATCGGTGTAACCCAGCAAACACAAAACATTTGTAGCCTATAACATTAACACAACGTCGGCCCAACCGCTTCGACGTTGGCCCAACATTGTATAAATGTTATATAAATGTTGTGTGTTTGTTGGAAGATACAGGCGTTGACCCAGGTACCTGGTTGACCCTACATTGGTCTAATGCTGGGCCATCGTGTGTGACGGTGAACCAGCATCAAGCCAACACAGGGTGAACATGTATTGTTTGCTTGGATAGTATACGACTACCCTAGCAAACACGATACGCTGAAACAATGGTGATTTAATGGTGGTCCAGAGTCGAAGACCATGGACCAACATTAAACCACCATTGAATCAGCAAACAGGAAAGGTTGCCCCAATGCTATTTTAATGCTGGCCGATCATCCACGACGTTGGGCAAACATTAAAAGAACACTCGCGAACATCTCGCTTACGGTTAGCCAACATTAAATAGAGTTAATGGTGCGTGGATTCTGAAAATATTTTGTCTGGCCAGCGAACATGAGATATTGAAGCAAAGTTGTTTAAATGTTGGGCCGGCGTCGTAGACGGTGGCCCAGCATTAAAACAATATTGCGTCAATGTATATGTATGATGTGTGCGATTGTAAACAACAGAGACAATTCAAAGGTCAATGATCTAATCCAATATGTTTTCAATTATGCTGCAGTATATTTGATTAGATATCTGATTATCTTTCTCCCGGTACCAATAATGGTCACCAAAATAAATACTGTACTTTTTAAGAAAATAATGTGTTTTACCATAATGTATTGTTTTCTCCGAATAACTTACAATTATCATGATTATAGTATGCTCTTATCTGTTTTTAACTAATTTATTGTGTATAGTATGTAATAACTTGTATGATTTGATGTGTTTTAGATAATATATTTGTGTAAATCATTTAAAAAAATATTTTAAGTATTTATATGCAATGATGTGATATTTTACCATTTTAGAAGAAAGAGGAATGTTTGTAACATTTTAGTGGCCGATGTTTTATCTGAAATATTAATGTATTGTTTTATGTATATTGGGCGAGACAAAAATAAAATCGTACTACTACTACTACTACTCTTTTAAAGATTTTCTACTAATGACGAACATTCTACCTTTAACTATGCGTCGTGAATATACTGATATTGTTTTCTTCTGTAAGTGTTTATACGGCAGTTATGATGTTCAAGCTAGCGGTTTTGTTAGTTTTTTCTCTGATTGTCGATGCTTCACTCGTAACTCGATTGATTCTGCATTTCTGAGGTACTGCCGTTGTGTGTCCAAACGCAGCTTTTTCAACAAAATAGTTCCTATGTGGAATTATTTACCATATAATGTTGACGTGTTGTACGTCATATTACTAATTACTCTTCTTTTATATCCAATTTACAACGCCTAACCCTTATGTTTGAAAAAAATTAATCAATTTTGCCAGTAGCGATTGCTGCTCATGATTTCTTTTATTGTTTGTGTTGTATTTGCCGCTTATAATGATCATTTTATAAAGGGCTGTTGGGAATTAAAACATGTCGAGTGGGAACTACTAGGATATACTCCAAATTGATAGTGTTTAGCTTCTCACGCTGGTGTATATTTACTATTTTATATTCCAATGATATTATTACTTGTATTATCAGTGATTATATACCTCGTGTATATATTTCTAAGTTATTTGATACATCTTATCAAACTGTTATTAATATTGTATCTAGTAAACAGAAAAAAACTGAATTGAATTGAATAAACGAGAAGTTGAATTAATGGTGATTTGGGGTTTATGTTGCTCTACTATCTACGACGCTGGCCGAACATTAGGCCAACCTTGACTCAACGTCTCATTTTTGTTTGTAAGACCCCACAGTCTTCCTTATTTGCATTTTAGTGGTGTTTGTCTGCAGGAGGTCGGCGACCTCTGAATAATGCTTACTAGGGTCTATATTTGTCTTGTGATTTGTGACAACCTGGCTAGACTTTGTTTAGAAGATTTTTTTTTTATTGGGGAAAAACAACTACAAATCACTAATAATTTGTTTTTAATATTCACACTATCCAAATGTGTTCTAAATCAAAAGAAAGCCAAGAAATAATAATATAAGCCGAAATTATCTGCAAGTTTTTCAGATCTTAGCATGTTTACAGTTTTACGTTCTCGGAATATATTGTTTTTTTTACACTGCGCCACATCAATAGAAACCCAGCACACATAATACGTTTAATCGTTTAATTAATGTTTGTTTAACGCTAGTCCTCCGTCTACGACGCTGGACCAGCATTAAACTAACATTGATAAAACGTTTTGTATTGTGCCTGCTGTTTTGTAATGGGACATCCCCACAGCCTTAAGACTCTAAAAGTTTTAATCGAGTATCAGCAGAACTAGAGACACTTCTCTGTAGTAGAGACATTGGAGATTGTCTGCCTGGTGATTTTAATGCCAGGTGTGGGGTGAAATCCGAATATGTAGTTAAACCAGATGTACATAGATTAGAGCCATCAGGTTTTGATGCCGATCCAATAATGTATAGAACCATATTAAACCAACAGGAAAAAAATAATAATGTCATTCTTTGTAAAAGGTTTCGTCTGTTCTCCAGACCAACTACAAAAGATTTCTTCGGCAACAAACACATGCAAGCTTATTAGAATAATTAGTAAACATGATTTAAAATACCCACCAGTTGTCCATTTTATTTCTGCGCAATTGGTCATGGGTTATCTTTTTTTCATACCTTACATTTTGTCCTACATTCATGCTCCAGCTATTTCGATTTCTTTTCGAGTTACGTAAATATCACAAATTACTCAAATTCAACATGACCGCTAAACGGTCGTTTTAAAACTGTTTTTCCCCAAAAGGTTAATCAGGTCATTGGCTGACATAGCTGAACATATCTTGCAAATCAGAAGAAGATCTGATGGATTTTTTTTTCTGAAACGCGCTAACGAGCTAATTACTACGGCTTCTATTAGTGGCAGTGGTAATTAAAGGGTCAATATGTAATGGATATGTCAAGAATGAGGAAGCATAAGCTCATATATTAGTAGCTACTTTGAAAAAACATAACTGCGGCGGGGGCGTTTAATCGAATATTGCCAGGGTCATGCCTTCTATTATATGCAATGGTCGAATCGGGTCCAGCTCTAAAATAGTTTTACGACGGTCAAAATAAGCATCATAGGTTATGTAATTGGCTCCACATAAGTTTTTAACTCGTATGAATGAGTTTGCTATTACCAAACTTTGATAGTATGATTCCAGATATCCACTGTCCTATATCATGTAGCCTACGTATAAGTCGTGATGTCTCCACGATTTCAAATACAAAATATCTTATCATTCAAAACCATACGCATCTGAAGTTTGTAACGCCTCACACGACAGAAAGATGGTATAGGATAGGACAAAGGCGGACGTTTTCAAAGCTGAAGTTCGATTGTCTATCAATGAAAATCATATCCCCGAAATAGATATCATATCAGTTGATAGTGCTTGCGAAGATTTGAAAAATATACTATTAAAAGCCGCAAACAATACATTTAAAAGCTTTTGCATTACATGAGAAACTAGAAAACAACATGTACCAAAACTGACATTGGCTTTCCCAAACGTTTTTTTAGTGATTCATGCGAAGAATCAAGAAAACAATATAAATTGGCTAACAAAATTATATACGCACAAACATCACGGCTGATCGATCCGAAATTCCAGCAGAGTTTATAAGAGCTGTATTAGAAGCAGCGTAGTCAAACATATACGCACTCAGAAGCACATAGAATAAGAACCCTGAAACACTGGTGTAAATGTGTCTTTTAATGATTTGATGTAGCAGTTTAAAAATCTTAACAAAGACAATAACAAACTTGACAATAAACTCGGAAATAATATTAATCCAGAAATCACAAATGAAGAAATGTTAACTGTTGTGAAAAACTTAGAAAGCGTGTGGATTAGATAACATTAACAATGAATATATAAAAAGTACAATCGATGTATTACTTTTTGCCCATGGTAATTTGTTAAACTCTATATTGCATTTAGGCAAAATCTATAAGGATTGGTTGCTGGGTAAGATCTTGGTTCATCTAACAACTCAGCAAACCACCGGTGTATAACTCTATTGAGCTATGTGGGTAAATTATCCACATCTATTATCAATAATAGACTCTGTGAGGTAGTGCACATAAAAGTAAATCAAACAAGTTTCAGGCAATTGGTTGATATTTATTATAAAAAACAAAAAAACTTAATTTGTGTTTTTATAGACTATATAATAGCACTGTGTGGAGACCATGTTCACGGTGCAAACTCAATAAATTTGGAATTACCTGAAAGATGTACACCTTTATTTACAACATGTATCAGGACATCCGATCATTTCTCACATTTTGTACTGTGTCTGACATTCTATTGAAGATCTAAATGGTGAAAATTTGTATATTATGTCCCATTTCAGCTGATAACTCGTGCCATACATTTTGTGTTTGTTTTGAATCATATACCGTGGTCGAGGGGATAGAAACCTTAAATGTGAACTTTTCAGGGTCATTCAGACTTTTTGTTATCTCGGGTACAAATGTGCAAGTAATTCACCCCTGCCTATGACCATGATAATATCATTGGGTATGAAGGGTGACGTGGCCTAGATGGCGCTGTACCTGTTTACAAGCTAGATACCTCGACAAGGTCACGCCAAAGTCATATCAAGGTCATTTTTAATAGTTTCCCATAAGAATAAGTATATTTTTATTATTTTTTTGCCAGTTTGACCATGAAATAACCTGAGGTGCTCTTGACATGTCCCCGAGGAGATACCTAGTAAGAGAACAATACCAGATCATGCTACTCTGTGTGACTAGACACGGGTCATGTTTGTGAAATCACAATAAATTGACAATACTGATACCCCTTTTCCAGGAATTAAAGGGCGTGAAACAGCCTGTATCAGGATTACGGCGCTTAAGTGGTTAATACCCTCCCCCTATAATAACGCAAGGGTAAATTTTACATTACAGGGGGATACAAAATGACATCACAACTCAACTTGGTGTGAATTCGTACACATGGCCTTGTGAATACTATAATTACTAGTGATAAACTGTAGCTGCAGTGGCTGTGGTTCGGGAGCCGCAAATAAGGAACGTTTGAAAAATCCCGGCTGGGGTCTGGGAGCCGCACGGAAAGGGTTAATGATGCAGATATTTCAAACGTTCTGAAGATTACAGTTTTATTGTACGCCGACGATACAGTTGTGTTAGCTGACCCTGTAAAAGGCTTTAATTTTTAAAAATCAATATTGTGAAGAAACGAAGTTAATTGTGAACGAAAAGAAAAGAAAAATTATGACTTTTGGTAGGAGGAAATATTCTGACAAATTAAACTGTACATTAAATAAAAAAGTATTAGATATTGTTGACGATTTCAAATATCTTGGTCTTACTTTCAGTAGAACGGGTACCATTAAGAAATGTACAAATTATATTTATAAAAATCACAAAGAGCCATGTTTTGTTTACTTAAAAATATACGACTAAAACAGTTGCCTATTGATGTTCAATTTCAACTATTTGATTATGTAGTATTGCCCCCGGTGAAATGAAGTTCGAGTGATGAACGTTGATGAATGTTCATGAACATTCATGAATATTCATCAATGGTTCATCAAGCCACTTTATGAACTGTGTTCATGAACTGCTCATCAAAAACAGTTCATGACAAATCATGCATATTAATGAACACTTGATGAACTAATGTTGTTCATGATTTAGTTCATGAAGTTCATATGGAGAGTTTCATGAACAGTCATGAATTTTTATGAGATTGGTAGGATCAATTCAGTTCATAACTTTTTCATGCGGGTTCATGAGAAAGTTTCATGAACTTTGATGAATTCTTATGAACTTGATAAGTCTTAATTCGGTTCATGGCTAGTTCATGATCGTAAGTTCATGAGGGACTGTTTCATAAACTGTGATGAATTGTTATGAATTTGATTAGTCTCATTATTTAGTTCATGATTGTTCGTTAAAGTTCATCACTTTGATGAGTTAATTTGAACTAGGTACGTCTTAATTCGGTTCATGGCTAGGTCATGAAAGTTCATGAGGGACAGTTTCATGAACTGTGATGAATTGTTATGAGTTTGAAATCTCAATTTAGTTCATGGTTTGTTCATGAACGTTCATGAACTGTGGTAATTATAGCGTGTTCATGAAAGTTCACGAGAGAGTTTCATGAACTTTGATGAATTATTATAAACTTGATAAGGCCTAATTCGGTTCATGGCTAGTTCATGAAAGTTCACGAGGGATTGTTTCGTGAACTGTGATGAAATGTTATGAACTTGAATAATCTCAATATTTAGTTCATGGTTGTTCGTTAAAGTTTATCACTTTGATAAATTATTATGAACTTGACAAGTCTTAATTCGGTTCATGGCTAGTTCATGAAAGTTTACGAGGAACAGTTCCACGAACTGTGATGAATTGTTATGAGTTTGAATTCTCAAGTTAGTTCATGGTTTGTTCATGAAAGTTATGAACTGTGGTGAATAATATATAATTAACCTGGCGAGTATGGTGTCAACTGCGCAATGGCTAATTAACTAATTAATTATCAAATTGAGATCTGCTGAGTTAGATTATCAATCACAGAATAAATAAAATTTGAAAATAATTAGTTTCTCAGTTTTCTATTCAGTTCTGTGTAATACTGTGAGGGGATATCTTTTTTTTAATTAACAAAATGAAGCTTAATTAGCTTGCTGTGTTCAGGTAGGAAGTAACCTCAGACAAATATAATCCTTAATCAAGATACTATATGTGTTTTCCAGGTTAATAAAGACTTAGACTTGAAAGTTAATTCATTTTCATGAAAAATTCGTGAACATTCATGAACATCAACATAACCTTAGTTTGTGAACATCATGAACTTAGTTTAAGTGTTGCTGGATTATCTGGTTCAATTAAATCACCTGAGTCCCTGGTCGTTCATGAACAGCCTCAATTTCACGAAGAACGCTCGGGAACCTCAGGTTGACAGATCATGAACGTCTCATTTTTTGTTCAGGAACATTCATGAATAGTTCATGAACACATTTAATGAACGTTCATGAATGTTCATTAACTATCTAGTTCATGAATTTGCTGAGCTCATGGTCGTTCATGAACTAGCCCTGGTTCATGAATTATCTGAGTTCATGACCGTTCATGAACAACCCATGTTCATGAACAATGTAAGAGCTCGGTTGTTCAATAATGAACCAGATAAGCCAGCAACACTTAAACTAAGTTCATGATATTCACAAACTAAGTTCGTGTTGATGTTCATGAATATTCACGAATTGTTCATGAAGATTAATTCAAGAATATTTGTAATGATTCAATAGCTTTGACATCTGAAACATTACCAGGACCAGAAATAGAACAACATTCTAAGTTGGGCCTACTCATACTAATGTACGGTACAAAGAGGTCGTGACATTACTCAGTCAACACGAAACAATGACCCAAAGCTGGTTCAATGTTGGCTAATCATCTGCGACGCTGGGCCAACATTGAACCAGCATTGGGTCAGTGTATCGTGTTTTCAGAATAGCATTGACATTTGTGCACTGTGGAACTCCTGCTTATAATAGGGCCTATCATAAATATCAGAGGGTGTGTTGCGTAAATTGGTAGTCAGGTGTGATAATGATATTATATTACAATACAGTATCGTGAACCGCGGGTGACTGTGGCCCCATGGGGTGAATTTTTTAGCCCTAATAAAAAAAAATATGACATCGCAACATAACGATCTATGTCATTGTTCTCCTTCTGTGGATATGCCTATATCCTTGCGTCGTGATTTTTTGTCACGGCAAGAATATTGAAATCCCAAAGAAGAGTATTGGCATAGGAATATTATATATATATACCCTCCTGAATTACTGCAACTGTAGCACCACTATAGAGGCAATGATCTGCTGATTAATATATAATTAAACCATTTGATATGGAGCATTGTCGCCACAGTTTTTTTTTCTAAACCTACATCTATAATAATTAGTTAATTTTCTGAACATGAAATTTGAAAAATGCCTGTTTGAGTCCGATTTTCTGCTGACATTGGCCCAACATTTGAAAAATAATTCGAGGAAAATTTTCTCTGCAAAACACATCCTATTATTATAATTATTAGCTGGGTCGCGTGGATCGTGTTGGGCAGCTTCAAAAAAGAGCTGTTAATCCTTGTTACGTTTTCCACTTATGCCAGTCGTCAGAGGGTGTATTCGGCGACAGAAAATGTGACAATCCCATGCATCAGCGACTAAGGACGATCGAGAAAGCAGCAAAGGCGGACGCTGACGAGACGTCAGCATATCCATAGGATCATTCATTTTCACCTTTTATTTTTTTTTGTATGCAAAGGACCAGCCTTGTGGAACGCTCCGCCTGTGTCTATACAAATAATTTTAACAATCTGCAAATTACTTACATCTCATCTATTTGATCTAACTTCCCGCCCTATATAGCTCTTCGCGGTCTGACTCTCTGTTGACGAACGTACGTGTACCTCGGCTTAGAATATAACATCATGCCAAAGATTTATACGCCTTTGAGCTCGGCTTATAATGTGCTATAGAAGTTTGATTGTTTGAGTGATTATGGGGTGCCTTGTTAATTTCGACTCGTGTATCTGAAGAAAATGTCACCTCATTCATCTTACTGTCCTCAGGGTGTAATGTAAAATAATAGTATTCTTCCTTATTATATAATATTAATTTCACATAAACTAAGCAGACCAGACAAACCTGATCTGTTTATGACAATATTTATCTCAAATGCACTACTGCATGACATGTCATAAATACCTGCTAAATCTTTTTATGTTGGTTTAGTACAACACTCGATATGAATCATTGACTACTCAATTTAAATCAGAATAGAGTCGACCTACGTGTGGGGTGACGGTGTACGTGAGTCTAGTAACATAAATTATGTCTGTTGTCATTTTAATGTTTTTAATTGTCTGTAGCATTTCAGCGACTACATACTTTTTATAATTTCAAATATACACATATCTATATAACCATAAAATAATATATAAACAACGCAAGGAAATGTTCACTATGTAAAAGCTAGCAATTCTAATAAAACAATTATTAAACTACATTAGCTGTTTTTTTATTATTCAAAGGAAAAATTTATTCACATAATGTTTATTGCCGGGATTCTCCGTGACCGAGAGGTCGCATGGTCGGCCTGTGCTTTATCTTGCCAATTTAAGGAGATCATCTAGATCGAGTTGAGCCTATATGTCCACAGAAATGGCCAAAAGTCCCATTCATTTATTCTTTTACTTATTTACTCCACTCACAAAATTACTTTTCTATGCAAGCGATTTTCGCACCAATTGCAAAAAGTTTAACCATTATGTGGAATTTCTCGGTTATTATCAGGGTACATTTAAATTTGTATGCATAATTAAAAACATATCGGGTCATTGACCTCTGAATTTTTTCAATATTTTCTACGATTAGTGTCACTCCATACTATAGTACAATATTCCAGTAATGGGCGGATTAGGGAACAGTACATTAGATATTTAGTTTGTCAAGATGCATGCCATCCTAACGTACGCTTGATCAAACCACTTATGCGGGCTGCTTTACTTATAATGTTGCCTATGTGATAATTCCAAGAAAGTGAACTGGTTTTTGTAATGCCCGAATCCCGTATCTCGTTTACTCTTTGTAGGGCACACCATTCATTTTATATTGAATGAAATTGGATTTTTAGATCTAGTAAATTAAATTATATAACATTTAATAACATGGAAATCTATTTGCCACAATTGAGACCATTTGTACATTAAGTCTATATCAGATTGATGATTGTTGACTAACAATTTTCGTTGAACAGTTAAGGTCATCCGCAAATAGTGCGACATTGCTAAATCGGGTACAAAGTGGTAAATCGTTTATGTATTGTAAAAACAAAAGGGGTGACTGGAAGCCACTCAGATAGTGCTTAACAAATAGATACACGTTGCCTACCATTCAAGCAAGCTCCCTTTAAAACCATACAATTTTATTTTGTGTAACAGTAGGTGATGTGGTAATTTGTCAAACGCCTTAGAAAAGTCTAAATCAAGTTTAGTTATCAATATGTTGGCCTATCTCATAGAATACCTGTGTGAGTTGAGTTACTGTATATTTCCCTTCCATAAATCCATGCTGATTTTTTTATATATACTGTAACCTATTACTGACATAATATGGTTATGTATACAGCGTTCAGCTACCATACTGACAATAGACAGAAGAGATAATGTCTGTCATGGCTTGTTCAGTTTTTTCACCCTTGCCTTTATAAACTGGGCATACATTTGCATCAGGAACACGTGATTTGTTCACATTTAGCTTCTGCAGTATGCCAGGTACTTCCCGTTCAGTTACGATTAAGTAATTACGGTCTGTGTGTGGGTCAGTATTATGGTCATTACCAGTAGCATAAGTTTTACTGGGTTACTAAATGGTGAATGAAAGTGTTTATTAAAACTACTCGCTTGAGCATCAGGAGTTGATAATTTTACATCCTTATAAATCATATCTGACGGTATTACTCTATTGCCCGTCTTAGATTTTACATATGACCAAAACTTTTTAGGGTTAGAATTTACTTCTTTTCCAAAGTTTTGAATGAACAATTTGTGCTTACTGCGACAAAGTGAATTACCCTTATTGCGAAGATGGCGAAAAGTTGACCAATTTTCTGCCCCTCTGGTGCGCTTAGCCTTGCGATGAGCTTTTAATTTCTCAGTTTGTAGCTGACATAACTCATTATCTACCCAGGCCCGATTTATCACTGCCACATCAGCGAACAGTAGATGCATATCCAATGTTGTTTTAATGTTGGGCCCGAGCTGCGACTGTGGACAACCGATGCTGTATGGGAGCATGGAACATCTACGTTGTTGCTGGGAACATCTATGGTCTTCTTGGGACATTAACCCTTAGAACACTGATGTCGACTACAGTAGACATTCTGTGTTTTTGTTAGCACCTGTATAATCAGTTGTTAAAAATAAAAAATATGCTTTCAATCTTAAAACACTGTTATACGTTGGGAGACAAATTTCACAAATAACACACATTGTCTGTCACTTGAAATTGTGGATCGCGGTAGCGAAACACAACTTTAAGTGGCTAAAAATTTAAATTTCTTTGCTCAGTGCTCTGAGGGTTAACATGTATAAAGGCCCTATTTGCTGAAAACGCATTTGTCGAGAAAATCTGTGCATTTGCTGGGAACATTTACATGCTTTCTCGGAACATCTATGTTCTTTCTCGAAATGTCTATGTCCTTGCTGGGAGCATCCGGGAACTCTTCTCGTATTTATCACAAGGGAGACTACATAACAACAAATACCTGTTTTCTGAGGACAGGAATCTCGGCTAACACGATGTTGGCTTACTGTTTGGCCAACGTCTGCGATGATGGGCCTGCATTTAACCAGCACTGAGTAAGCGTCTCGTGTTTGATGGGATGGTTGTTGTTTGCACAGGTGAGGTGGCTGAACTTCGGATATCATAAATCGTGATATCATAAACATCATAAATGCCATTACGGCAGGGGGCCGGCCATATGAAGATATTGCTTCAAAGAAATATGGATGACATTCTTGCTACACACTATACATACCATATCGTCACACTATATGATATTATTCAAGATCAGGGTGGATATATCAGTTTATATCAACGTTTTCCAGAATACCAGTCATTGTACTATTTTCACAAATTGCTTTGTTTACAGAAACGAAGTTTGTTTAAGGTTTTGGTGTTTACCCTAGTACTCTCCATATACACAACGTAGTAGTGTTGTCAGAAAGTATATTGTGTTGAGGGGAATGTCCAAGATGGCGTCCATAACTGAAACAAACTGGCTACCACTGGCCACTTAGCTTAGTGTCTGTGATAATATGTTTTTTATAACTGACAGACTGACACAATTATTGTGTTACCAGACATCATCTAAGATCCAAGATGGCGACTGATATGGTATTAATAAATGAAGGTTGATTCAATACAAATGAGTACTTTTATAGCAACTTCCAACCTCTTAAATTTCGCGGACTGATTATCGTTTATTTAACAATATAGATGTATATGAATAAAACAGATAGGAAGAACAGCACGCCTCCTATCAACTACAGAAGAATCTTAATATAATTGTCAAGAGCAAATCATTCTCTCTGTTCAATCAGTGAATCGATCACATTGATATGGCTACACCCCCATAGGAAACATATCACACACAATCTCTCAGCGTGACCTCAAGGTGAATGAGATCAGAAAAACAATTTAAATTAGATCAACCATTAATAATGAATTAATTATTATAAATAATCCTTTTGTCCTTTTGTCCCAATTTATATTAACAATTGATATGTTAGTTACCCACCATTATGTTTAGTTGGATAATAATACAATTTCCTCCGACAAAAAAAATAAAATAAAATGTCCACACACCTAAAGCGTGATATCGCAATTTCTACTTTCAATAGATACAACGAGGTATTATGTTAAACGTTAGAGTAATGGGCGTTGCTCCAAAGTTAGTTTTATGCTGGGCCACCGTCTTCGGTCTTGGTTCCACCTTAAACCGCTGTTTTGGTGAATGTCTCTTGTTTGACGTTATTAAATAAACATATCACAACATACATGTACATGATGTAAGGGTTCATCGTACTCTGGGGCCTGGGTCCCAACAAACACAAGACATTGAACCAATGTTGGATTGATGGTGGGTCAACGTCGTAGACGGTGAGCCAACATCAACACTTCATTGGTTATATGTCTCGTGTTTGCTGGGATAGTCTAAACCCCGTTGTCTGTGTATCTGTAGAAAACAACATAGCATTGTGTAGACCAAGTAACTCGAGCTCATTTATTTTAATTCTCCACCCCATATCAGATAAGACGTGTAGATCCTAGCAAACAAACATATAAACAAGTAAATTTTCAGCTTACCCGTGGTTGTCCTACTGTAAAATATTGAAAATATTATTTAGTATTATTAAATTTCTAAACATTGTGATAATAGACGTGACAAAAACATAAGTATGCGTATTTTGTATTGATGAGATAATCCCAATATTGCTTTAAACACATGTTTTGCACTGTGAATTGAAAAAAGTAGTATCAGCCTACTTGTAAATTGAGTAGATACTGGCTTTTGAGTTTACGGCAGTATTAAGGCATACGAAAATTTCAAAACAAGGTGTATACTTGTGTTCTCTGCTGTTTTTAAACCCCTGACGTCACTATGTTTTTCCCTGGTTCAAGGACGTTTCTGAAGATCATTTGATATGTGAATGTATAGTATAATATTATTCGAACCACAATAAGGTGGGTGAGCTCGAAACAGGCTCAATAGGTAGGCAGGGTGGAGATCTGAAAAAAGGCTCTTATTAAACTTTGACACAGCATTTGAGAGTAAAATTCGTGATCCAACTAATTTTCGGTGTGCTGAATTCGAATAATCTGCTAGATGACATTCTCTATGTTTTTAATTTTCAAATTAGCGAAAAAAACAAAAGAGCTTCTAAAATGTAAATTGAATTTCAATTGTATATGCTTTGTGGCACAGAAATGCACAATTTATGGTTTATGCATGATTTAGAGCTGAGAAGTTAATTTATGATGTATTTGTATTAATTAATTTTGGCCTATATTTATTTTTTTTTAATCCAAGACGGTCACTGTTGTTTTCTATTCAAAATTATCTTATTTACTCCGTTCAACACGCAAACGATTATTTAGTATACATACATGTATGTTATATTATTTATTTTGGAACAATGGATTAACGTTGTTCGTGGGTGAATTGTTTCAAGAAAAAATAAAAATGAACATTTTTGATACTTTCTGTATCATTCAGATAAACATGTTCATGTAGTTATTACCTATGTATCAACAAATTTATCAAAAGATTTCTAAATTCTAAAACACTCATAGAATAACATTGGAAAACTAATAGCAATCTCTTATTGTGTGAATGTTTTTATATTAGAATATAAAAAATGTCAAAATATTCAAGTGTGTTTTAATTTTTTGGGAAAATCTTCCAAAAGAAAACTGATTGGAAAGATCATCACCATCAATGTCAACCCTAAAGCGCAACATTAAAATATAATTTGTACTCACCTGAAGTTGTGGTTCGCTACTGCGACCCACAACTTCAATTGGCTGAAAATTAATCATATTTGTTGCAAAAATGTGCAAGTCTTGATGTTTGAGCACACATTTCATAACCTGTATCAGTGATTTGATCAGCTGATAAAACGTACTAAAAACACCAACATTTAACTTAATAAGTAAGCAGAAATGCTGTCTTAGTATTGCCAGTAACACTGATAACATTTAAAAGCAACCAATATTATTATCATAAACACAAAATATCAATGGCCTAGCGGAATTGAAGCACATGCTCAATAGGTCGTCGACTTTTAATATCCTATAATAACACCTGTTTCGCTTATAAACAGCTATTACATCCGTGAAAAGAGGTTATGTTCTTGGTCGTGTTTGTTTGTTCGTTCGTTCGTTCGTTCGTTCGTTCGTTCGTTCGTTCGTTCGTTCGTTCGTTCGTTCGTTCGTTCGTTCGTTCGTTCGTTCGTTCGTTCATTCGCTCGCTCGCTCGCTCGTTCGTTCGTTCGTTCGTTCGTTCGTTCGTTCGTTCGTTCGTTCGTTCGTTCGTTCGTTCGTTCGTTCGTTCGTTCGTTCGTTCGTTCGTTCGTTCGTTCGTTCGTTCGTTTGTTCGTTCGTTCGTTCGTTCGTTCGTTCGTTCGTTCGTTCGTTCGTTCGTTCGTTCGTTCGTTCGTTCGTTCGTTCGTTCGTTCGTTCGTTCGCTCGCTCGCTCGCTCGCTCGCTCGCTCGCTCGCTCGCTCGCTCGCTCGCTCGCTCGCTCGCTCGTTCGTTCGTTCGTTCGTTCGTTCGTTCGTTCGTTCGTTCGTTCGTTCGTTCGTTCGTTCGTTCGTTCGTTCGTTCGTTCGTTCGTTCGTTCGTTCGTTCGTTCGTTCGTTCGTTCGTTCGTTCGTTTGTTCGTTTGTTTGTTTGTTTGTTTGTTTGTTTGTTTGTTTGTTTGTTTGTTTGTTTGTTGTTCGTTCGTTCGTTCGCTCGCTCGCTCGCTCGCTCGCTCGCTCGTTCGTTCGCTCGCTCGCTCGCTCGCTCGTTCGTTCGTTCGTTCGTTCGTTCGTTCGTTCGTTCGTTCGCTCGTTCGTTCGTTCGTTCGTTCGTTCGTTCGTTCGTTCGTTCGTTCGTTCGTTCGTTCGTTCGTTCGTTCGTTCGTTCGTTCGTTCGTTCGTTCGTTCGTTCGTTTGTATGTTCGTTCGTTCGTGCGTTCGTTCGTTCGTTCGTTCGTTCGTTCGTTCGTTCGTTCGTTCGTTCGTTCGTTCGTTCGTTCGTTCGTTCGTTCGTTCGTTCGTTCGTTCGTTCGTTCGTTCGTTCGTTCGTTCGTTCGTTCGTTCGTTCGTTCGTTTGTTTGTTTGTTTGTTTGTTTGTTTGTTTGTTTGTTTGTTTGTTTGTTTGTTTGTTTGTTTGTTTGTTTGTTTGTCTGTTTGTTTGTTTGTTTGTTTGTTTGTTTGTTTGTTTGTTTGTTTGTTTGTTTGTTTGTTTGTTTGTTTGTCCGTAAGCAGGATTACTTACAAAGTAATGAGCGAATTTGCATGAAACTTCACAAGATATAAGTGTGTCTCGGGAAAAGGACATTACTGGCGAATTATCCGGATCACGATCCGCATTCAGGATCCAGATTACGCTATGGATCACGCGGCTGAAGTTTGCAGTCTCTGACTGACTCTCCCGTTCTACTATATTTCGAACAGAAACAAAGTGTGCAGGAGAAGAAGGCTGCATGCAAGTCATTCCTGAAAATGTTACAGTGTTTTAAGATATTGACGCTCTTCAAGTTAGTATTCAGCTTCGTAGACGGTGGGCTAACGTTAAACCAACATTGATTCAAAATTTTATTAAGTAATGGTGCCAAACAGTGAACATCTTATGAACGACTAATTAAAGAAACATTAAGCCATTAGGCGCACAATGCAAAATTTATGAAAAAAATCTCAAATTAGTCCATGCCAACAATCCTGTTTACTTGAATATATCCTGTGTCAAAATTACTTCCAGATACACTTGGCACCTAGTATGATACTAGAGCAGCACAAATTAACCACAAATTTACACTAATTAAGAGCGGTACCACTTATTTTTCGAAATCCTTCCTTCCAGGTTGTTCGAGGCTTTGAAATTCACTTGATAAGAAAATAAGATATATACAAAATTGTACGATATTCAAAATTAAATAATCTGAAATATACCAACTACCTTCCTAACCCCCACCACATTTTATAACAAGTACATGTCTGACAATTAGCTCAATCATGCATAGATTCGACTTATTTTTTCCTCACTCAACTTTCACCTTTAGCCTATCAGAGACATTGCTTCTATAGCCCCAATTGTTCTTGTGGTGATACACTCGACACTCATCATTACTTTTTTCTTTGTCCACAGATTACCCAACAACGCGATCTATATTTGTTTAAACTCAAAATGATTATACCTGACCAAAATCAATTTACTATACGACTTTTATTATTTGCCTCTAAACTTTCAGACAGCTGCAATAACATATAGTTTTGTCAATATGGGCATGATTATATAGACGATTTAAAAAATTGTGCCAAAATCTGTAATAATTTATGTATTTATTTTATTATTATTTTATTATTTCAAAATATATGTATATTATATTTTCAATGTAAATAGCGATCAATTAATTGGGTTTTTTTTAAATAATCATGTAATATGTATACCAGAGATCCTTTGTATTAGCATAAAAAAATTATTATGTGCTACTTGGAAATCGTAATAAATATGTTTATACCAAGTGCAGTCAGCTTGCAACATCAGGCCCTATTATTTACATATCAGTTATTGGTTTAACGGGACTAGTGGTTATATGAATGCCACCCATTTACATAGCTTCCTCACGTCTATTGCAAGATAATACATATAGGGGCCTGGCATAAACAAATAAATTGGATGAAGTTTTGCCAACTATTATGCCATTTAACTCCGTGTTTCATATTCTGCCTTTTGATATTACCAAATATGAAAACAAAATCTTTAAGACATTATTCAAACCGTAATGTGAATATATCTGATACATGGGACTGTTTATTCGAGATGTTCTATTTTGTTCCATCAAGTCAAACTTGGTTAATTTTGTTGTCCAGGGAACTATTTCAACGCACTCATAAGATAAAAAAACATCTGTTTAAAACGACGCGGCACGCGGTGTAGACCTTTGCTGGACTTTGCTACAAACAATTGGTTGAAATTGTTACATTATAGATATTCCACATAATTAACGAATTGTTTAAATTTAATTCATTATTTGAAATTTATATCTTCTTATATCATTTTAACTTTCAGATGAAAAAGACCATACAACCTTATTTATACATTAATTTGACTGTATACACTATTTATTTTCATAATGGACGCCCTATATGATAACTACATCCATTCAAACTGTCGTCATTTTGATGGTGAAGAAATTATGTCAACATAAACATGATAAATAAGGATGATGATACCAAAACTGTTCAGAGAGCTATGATGATTTCACTTTTGTTGACCTTTGTAATTAGGTAATTGATAAAAATGTTTCTTTCCAAGATATTGTCCATTTTTAACATATTTCGAATATAGTATTTTTAGGCAATAGGCTTGTAGCCTTTGTGTCATATACATGTACATATATATATACAAATAAAATTCACAGCATATATTATTGTAGAGTAACCAATTAATATAAACATCTGGTATTGCTATTAGCAGTATCACAGTATTGTCATTATAACATATCAAGTATAATTGTAAGTAAGTATAAATATAAATAAGTAAGTAAACATAAAATTTTGCATCATATTCAACGTCGTTTCTTATTTGAAATGCTTTGTGTGTGAAATCAGCTAACTTAGTAATAGTATTAATTTTTTTACTTGACATGAGCTCAACAAATTTTAACATATTCGAACACCGACGGTAATACTTAGGTACCGGTAAATATTTCTTACGTAGTTCAGTATACATTGGACAGACAAGTACAATAATATTTGTCCCCAAGTACATTGATATTCCATTGATATACAATGAAAATTAAAAAAGAGATAAGCATTCACCTTGACATACACCCAGTAAACATTTATTGTATACGTTCTGCTCCCACCTGAACTATTGATTTAACACGTTTATACAAACAATGAACAGTATTAAAAATTTCACCTCTATTTTCTCGCGTCAGTAATTTACTCCATAATAGATTTCGATCCACATAATCAAACGCTTTGAGAAAGTCTAGAAAAGCACCAAATAGTTTCTTGACTTTACTAATTAAATATTAAATTATAGAGATTATATAGATTATCTATAGTACTATAATCATGCCTGAATCCAGCTTGAGCTTCAATGTAAAATAGATCAATCAATTGTTTAAAATACGTGTGAACAACTTTCCCAATGAGATCAGTGAGATCAGGAAGCTGTTTAATTCAGTTTTACACTTCATCTACTGAGTCTGCTTGGTATAATTCTTTATACATGTACATTATATCTAATTGGTTTGATTCATTTGGCTGTATAATATCATTATTGTCGGTGTCTATATTTATATCACAATCTACTGGGCTGCTCATGCGTAAAAGATAATTGTAAAATTCAGTTTGACTAATGTTATTTGTACATTTAGCAGGCATTTTAATAAAGCCCAGTTGTCTTTGGCATTATTTAGTCTTGCTTGCTCATTTATTTCGTTTTTTTACCATTTTTTACATCTCTTATCATATTTTTAAATTGTTTTCTGGCCTCTATCAGCGCATGTCTGTTTTTGTCAGTATTATATCTTGTAAAAGAATTTAAACAATAAACAAAAAAAATAATTCCAAAAACTCAAAAGCACAAAGAAACCACAAATTGTGCATTCCGTGCGATAAACCATAAAACAATGAGTTATTTTGCCATTTTGGTTAAATCGATGGTAACAGATACCAAATAGATAATGTCATCCGGTATAGTCGAAATCAGTACACGTAAATGATGAAAACAAATTGATGACAATGTTTGACAATGCAGGCCTAATGATTGCGATATAGATATATAGATAGAATAAAGTGATTTTCATGCGTATTACACTAAAAGGCGTGTTGTTTTGCTTCGGATCGTTGAAGATCTGTCAATCTGAATCACCACGGATAGCCAATATAAGCTAATCCACCAAGTAATGATGTCATTATATCGGTAGTCCATGATTTATAATCTTGTCCAATTTTATTGGATACTTTTTATGCTCGGGTAATATCAGATAATTATAGATAATTAGAGGAAATTTACACTCCATTGGCCTCGAACTCAGACCCCAATCTTAGGTCCCAGAACGTTATACTTCAGATCAAAGGTAAATGTAATATATAAGGCTCATAAGTCCACAACACACCATTATGATATTTATGGAATACATTAGCGTATTACCTCCCTCCCTAAGTCATTGCACATACGGTCAAGCAAGTTTGACCACTCTATATCTGCAAGGTGTAGAATCGGAGAAGCTTATATTAAGTCTGTAGCTCAAAACGAAAATAATTATTATCACATTCATAAGCTCGTTTTATGCCAATCATCAGTGACAGGTCGTTCCTAGATCTTTCTTGTTTCTGACACCAAATCGTACATAATTTAAATACCATTAATTGCGCACTTCTGTGTATAAGACCATAAAAGAACGCGTTTTCATTTACATTTTTCGTACGCATATGAATTTTCGCCTAAAAATACTCGTCAGCAAAATGTATTACGATATCATAAATACATTTTATATTCTACATAATCGTCAGCATGTTAAGCGGAAAAATTCTAATAAAAGTAAATAGATAAAATGGCGATCATATTTGATTTGTAGGGCAAATAGTTATGAAAAAGAATTCAAATACATCATAAATGCATTTCGCAACTGCAAATCATGCAGAAACCATACATTTCTGAGCTTTCATTCTCATTTGGCGGCCATTTTCTTTTTTGCTAATTTGAGGGTGAAAGACACAAGTAGTACTTTTTGACAACTTTTGAAAAACATCTCATGAGCTAATATGCATAATTTACGTTAATTAGCATAATTAGCCTTTTCGTATACGTCTGATACGTGACGAGTAGTTTATGATGTTATG
The DNA here is from genome assembly GCA_964017125.1 of Flabesymbios commensalis. Lineage (NCBI taxonomy): Eukaryota > Metazoa > Annelida > Polychaeta > Terebellida > Flabelligeridae > Flabesymbios > Flabesymbios commensalis. Next base: position 57,188,130 of record OZ024912.1, read on the forward strand.
CTTGCAACTAGAGGTCAAGCTCAATATATCAGGCCAAGGTAAAGAGCTAATTAGCATATTTTTCTCTAATTAGCATAATTAGTTCCTTGGATCAAATAAGAGAGAATAACAGTTTATCTATTTGATCTAGGATCATACATAATATCATTTATCTGAACAACTTTACCCAAGAAATCTATTTGTGGTGTTATTTTCACGTCAATGTATTTTGTATGCAAAGTCTAGAAAATTGTCTTTTAAAATAAACAGCTTAGATACGTCCAGTTATCACAATTGAACAAAAAATATGTAAATTTTGTATAGTGTGCACATAACTTTGAAGAGCTGCTTAACTACCCCGTTAATTATGTAAAAAGACATATCATCAGTTAGAGGTGGCAGTGAACGTCATTGAATTGGTTACAAGGTGAAATTGCAAAAAAAAGGTAATGGTGGTCTTAACCCTTACAGCGCGGAGATCTACTTCAGTCGTCAGAATCTGACGTCTACAGACGTCAGCTTCTGACGACTAAAGTCGATCCCCGCACTGTAAGAGTAAACATATTTCATAATGGCCGTAGATCCATAACATAGGTATTCAAATGAATCAGAAAGACCTAACTAAGACATTTATGATGATATTAAATTAAAAACCCTTTGCTCTCTATGGTTTATAAAAACATATTTCAGCGTTGTAAGGGTTAACAGTAAAAAGTGCACGATAATCGTGGTTCAAATCGTAAATCTGAAACGTGTGCTTATTTCTTTAATATGTCTTTACATAAACCTCACTTTGCAGCCTCATAAACTTTGCGCTATTATTGTGATACTTATATCAATATCTAGCCACTTGGTACGTTATATCCTGAAATTATAGTGAAAATGAGAAAAGATAAAGTCATATTCTGACATTATAATTTAATATACTGATATTCAGCACTCATGTTCTAACCAAATAGTGACTCACTTTATAAACATGTTGACGCAATCGTGATTTATCAAATGATATTTATATTATATAGCCACCCATAAAAAACATATTTTTATATACCGTATGAAAAAACATAGTACACCCCTCGCCTGCCCCTACCCCGCCGCCATATTGGAGTCATTAGATTTAGCTGATCATTGAATTTGGCTCGATACCGGCAGCCAAATGATATGTGACTCAGGCATAAAAGAGCGAGCGTTCACACAAGGCGTGCGCACACGCACCGGCATCTGTTAAAATCTAACCCAGTTAGATTATATTGTGCAGTCAATCAATCAATAAAATAAAACTTCTATAGCGCCTATATCCTCAGCGAACCGAGCTCAAAGGCGCACAAATCCTCAGCATGGTCATGTGTCAAAATCGAGGCCAGACCAGGTTCGTCAACAGGGAGCCGGGCTGCTGAGGGGCTAAGGTGGGAAAGCCAGGTTAAATAGGTGAGATTGAGGTAATTTCCGGAATGTTAAAATTGTTTTGGCATTATGTATTGGCACAGACAGGGCGTTCCACAAGGCTGTGCCAGATATAGAGAAAGCTCGTGACCCTGAGTCTTAGTTTTTATACCAGGAAGAACACATTTATTAAGTTTGGACGTAGTCGTCCAAGCTCCCTGGTATCGCTCAGCAGCTATATTATTATTATCTTTCTTCGGCCGCTATTTCTGACTCAGTCTACAAGTAATCGACTTCAAACCTTGGCACAATGATCCCTAGAGGTATACAGGTAACAGGGTTCACTTTTTTTCGCTGATACCGGCAGTGGATGTGGATCTATCCGTGATTTTATAAATCCAATTTGTGGATCAATGTTGTTTCAATAACGTACATGTGGGTTGATAGCCCATTCATTGAATGAATGCCCAGTCACCCTTCAAAATGAATCCTTGTTATCTGGACGGGGCGTTATAGGGGTGAAATGTGCTGAGCTCGACTGGCGGCTTGACCCTCTGACTACCAGGGGGTAATATTTAAAATACATATATCCAATAATGTTTCAGTGACGGGACGGCGTCGTGAACAGTGGCCCAGCATTGAACCAACATTTGGGTGTTTGATATGAACAGTAGAAACATTCAAATGCTAGATTTAAAAGAGAAAGGAGAAAAAGAGAAAGGTTAGTCGCAAATGGTCGCAAACGGTTGTAAATGCTCGTAAACGGTCGCAAATAGTCACAAAAAGTCAAAAATGTTGAATATGTCAAAAATGTCAAAAATGCCAAGAATGCCAAATGTGCCAAATATGGCAAATATGTCAAAAATGTCAAAAAAGTCAAATACTTCAAATATGGCAAAAATGTCAAAATTATCAAATATGTCAAATATGTCAAAAGTGTCACAAATGTCAAAAATGTCAAATATGTCAAAAATATCAGATATGTCAAAAAAATAAAAAAATAAAATCTGTCAAACATGTCGAAATGTTAAAAATGTAAAAAAAAAATAATGTTAAAACATTTTAAATGTCAATAATGTTAGATATGTCAAATATGTCAAATATGATAGAAATGTCAAATATTTCGGATGTCAAAAATGTCAAATATCTCAATATCTCAAAAATTGCAAAAATATCAAAAATGACAAAAAATGGCAAAAATTTCAAAAGTGTCAAATTTGTCAAATATGTCAAAAGTGTCACAAATGTCAAAAATGTCAAATATGGCAAAAATATTAGATATGTCAAAAATATTAAAAAATAAAATCTGTCAAACATGTCGAAATGTTAAAAATGTAAAAAAAAAAATAATGTTAAAACATTTTAAATGTCAATAATGTTAGATATGTCAAATATGTCAAATATGATGAAAATGTCAAATATTTCGGATGTCAAAAATGTCAAATATCTCAAATATCTCAAAAATGGCAAAAATATCAAAAATGACAAAAAATGGCAAAAATTTCAAAAGTGTCAAATTTGTCAAATATGTCAAATATGTGAAAAGTTGCAAATATGTCAAAAATGGCAAAAATGTCAAAAATGTCACAAATGTTAAAAATGTTTGAAATGTCAAACACGGCAAATATATCAAATATGTCAAATATTTCCCAAATTTCAAATATGTCAAAAATGTCAAATATGTCAGATATGTCGTAAAACAGTTTAAAAAGTACGTCCAAACTATATTACTGTTACTTGTCACAGTTGTTCTAGTTTGAATTTGTGGAGCGTAGATATTTTGAACTTACTGGAGCAAGTAGGCTAAGGCAGACAAATATGCAGGTTGGTTGTATTTTAGGGTTTGTAAAGTTACTATGCATATTTCAAAATGAATGCGAAACTAGACAGGAAGCTAATGTAATCGTTTTAGAATAGGAACGGAAAGACTAAAACGTGGGGCCTTGGTTACCACTCTTGCAAGGCAGTTCTGAACCCGCTGTAATCTAGTGATGTCTTTTTCTGGCATATTGCGTAAACGTGAGCTACATTAATCGAACTTGCTACTGACCAGTGCCACTACAATTTGCTTGGCAAGATCTAAGGGCAGACTTTTTATAATTCGACACAGTCCACGGACATGATAAAAGCATGCCCTACATGGTTAGGATATGTGTTTTCGGAAATTCAGACTACTGTCGCATACTACACAAAGATTTTTGGCTGATGCAGATGGATTTGTGTCTCGATCTCGAATTGAGCATGGAAAATTATTTAGGATTTTTTTTCGCTGACGTTTGGTCCCAATGAGAAGAAATTCCGTCTTGCAAGGACTGAGCTTCAGCTTAGACCCTGGCATACACTGCCATTGAACAATATTGCAAATTCTGAAAAGATTCCTTAGCGTGGGAAACGGATAGGAACATGTAAATTTGAGTATCATCGGCATAAAGATGACGGATTATGTCAAAACTGAGGATAATCAGTGATAATAGCGCTGAGTGGTGTAGTGTATTGGGTAAAAAGCACTGGTCCCAGCACAGAGCCCCGTGGAACGCCATATGAGAGTGACTTTACCCAATACCTTGCTTTATCTGAGTGTCTTTAATTTTTAAGGAAAACCAAATTTGGGCCTGCGCAGATATTCCATACCAATCTGAAAGTTTATCTGTTAATGGCACCTGGTCAACTGCATGTGTCTAAAGCGGCCGACAGGTCAAGCAAGATTAGAGCCGCAACTTCACTCTTGTCCATACTAATGATGATATCATTATGTACTTCCGGTAGAGCTGATTCTGTAGAATGAAGTTTGCTGAAGGCTGATTGTAATGGATTAGATAAAATTAAATGGTTATTTTTATATGAGCTTGCGACTGATTACTACCTATTCTAAGAATTTGCAAATAAAATGACATGTTTTTAAGGAGACTAGTGTTCAAACATGAGATTCTTTGAAATTTTGAGGAAACGTACTAGTTTCCATTGAAATATTAATTATATCAGTGATAGGAGTTATTAATATGTCAAGACAAATTTTCAGCAGGCTTGTAGGAATGGGATCTAGATCACATGATTTTGACGATGAGCTGAAAAAAATAATTTAATTCCATCTTTTATCGCACGTTCAAAAACGATAATTTTGCATCTAATTTTTGTTTTTTACACCGATGGAATATTCTGTACTTTATTTGGAAATTTGGAACAAATAGTTTCAATTTTATTCACAAAATATTTAGAGAAATGGTCACGAAGTGATTTCACTCATGCGAATTCTAGCAGAGCCGGCGGTGGAAAACTATGCAGAATGTTATTTATGGAGTTCCATAGGCGACATGGATTGTCCGAATTTTTTGATATTTTGATTTAGCTTTTGTCATCATTCTATTATACAGGTGGAACTGATGTTTGTAACGAGAACGATCTAGATATGTGCGAGATCTGCGCCATGTTCGTTCGAGATTGTGGCGGAGGGTTTTAGCTTTCATTATTTCATCTATGGAGTTTGTTTTCTGGGTTAAGTCTTTGTACTTGGACTACAGGAACGTAAAAAATGTTTAAAATAGAGCTCATGGCAGAAACATACTGTTGACAGATCTTTCTCTGTTGTTTTCATTAGGTCCGAATTTAGAATATCTGAATGAAACGATTCATAATCAATTTTGTTTATTTTTCGGAACGATATTTTTTCCTTGTTCCATTTCGTCTTACAACCGTAATTTTGTATATGACCGCAAGATGGTCTGTAATGCCTACTGCCGAAAAAACTGATTTGATAGAACATGTAGAATTAGAAATGCGTTTGGTGATCAAAAGATCTAGCCAATGACCATAAACGTGGGTTGGAAAATTAAAATGCTGCTTGAGATCGAAACATGTGACGATTTGTAAATTTGAGTTATCTAGATGTAAGTTTAAATACGGTTCCACACCCACTTCCGCTTCCGCATCCGCTTCCGGACCGATTTTGACTGGAAAAGGACAGCAGTAAGGAAGGAAAATCTATGTGAAATGACGTCATACAAATGGGTTGATGTTTTCTCTATGGGCGGACGCCCCGTGTGAACGCCCCTTTAGCCAGCATCCTAGTCATGCGTAGCCTACGTGGGAATTTAGACGGATTTAAAATGCTGTTAGGCGTAATAATAACAACAAACAATATTATACAAAATAAAGTGAGATATTTTTAAAAACATGCAAAATATTTTATCACATACAATGTGCAGTATAACCGTATCAAAAAACACTAACACTACTATATTGGGTCAGCTTTATTTGCGTGACTTATGAGATAACATTCTCGTTTTCGTTGTGTTTCTATGTTTGTTTTTTCTGGCGTTTTTCTTGTTTTTCCTCGTCTGCGGTTTACGAGTTTTGGTGCGCCGTTTGCTGTTTTCAATCTTTCTGTGTTTTGCTCTTTGTTTCTTCGCATGTGCAACTGACACTTTGAACACATTATCTAACACTTCCGCGGTGAGATTCCATACAGCCCTTTCAGATTCAATGACATGTTCGTCTTTACGCTTTGAGCGTAGAGCCACATTCTGGTATTTCAACATTTCACAAACCTGGCTTTCTGGCTCGGCTGTGTCCAAATGACTTTGTTGTGCTAGCGGACATAGTAGGCTGTCTATTTGCGTCTTTAAATTCTTCAGAATACTATGCACCCTCATGACAGCAGTCACCTCTCCTCTACAGTACATTAGGTCTAAATAGGCCTGCATCATCAACAGTTTACTTGTGACACCTTTAATTGCAAGAGTTTCGTTTTTCTGTGCGGAAAAAATAAAAACAGTTTTAAATCAGTTATACACTTATCGCAATGTAAGTTACATCTCTCTAACTAATATTATTCTAGTGTCATAGCCCACAAGTTTTTTATAAGGAATTTTCATATTCAAATTTGAGTGATATTATTTCGGTGACTCAAATTTCAAGTCCTGTGTCTGTATGGCGATGTCATTGGCTCAGTCTATCACGTTTAGTCTAGTCAATGTAGTGACACACCCGGCACAAATTGCAACAGCTTTTTTTCCACAATGCATTTTGGAAAGGTATCTAGATCAACATACTAAAAATGCCCCGAAATGCCTCTTGGGGGAATATGTCAAATTTGCATAAATCCAATGTGGCCGCCAAATTTCCAAAAGGATTTGTAGGCCAGGGATTTGTATGTGCTCAACTTACAGTGATCTGGTGATATACAGCGTAACTTCTTCAATATGAGCGCGAGATTAGAATACTGTCACATCGTGCCGTCGAATCTACAGTGCTGTATCGTTCACTCTCGAATGAGTTAGCAAAAAAAATTATTAAATAACATAAACATTATAGGCCCATATCCAGGCTAAAAATCATCAAAAAACCGATGATTTTATTTTGACCATATGATGTAAACATGTCCATGGACTAGAACTGCAAAAGCTTTTTTTTAATTTTTGTGCTGCGCATTTATTAATTTATTAGGCTTTATATACACAAATATATACAATAATCGTACAAATATGCAATTGTAGGTAGCATTGTGTACAACAGGATGTCGAATACAGGTGACCAGCACCCTAACTAAGCTCGACATCCAGGATTAAATTTATATATATGGTAATTACATTTAAATTTACACTAATAAATAGAAAATATTATACATAATTGTTGTTTCCCGCGCTAACCAGTTACCAGTTAGGCTAGATATAGAGACGAAATTCCTGATTTCTTATTTTGGACAACCATGTCAAAAATAAGAAATACGGGGATTCCGTCTCCATATCTAGCCTAACTGGTAGATGATCAGCACAAAAATTAAAAACGACTTTTTCAGTTCTAGTCTATGGATATGTTTACATCATATCGTCGATATGTGTATATCATATCGTCAATAAGCCGAAATAAGATCACCTATTTTTTATGATTTTAGCCTGAGCCAGTCCTTTTGAACATTGCAAGGTAATGTTACATTGGTACATGTAGTTCAATAGAGTAACATGTCGTACCTTTTCTTTCTTGAGATATCCTATGCGAAGAAGATTACGGATTTTCTTAACCGTCTTAATCGTTGTTTTTGCTGCTTTCAAATCACGATTTTCTGTATTAAATACCTGCATAATAGAATTAAGAACAACGTCAAAAAAGTGAGCAGAACAAACTATATGTTATTATTGCCTTATTGTACGGTGCTTCTGATGGTATTTCAAAAAAATGTAGTTATGTAACTAAAACTAACTAAATAGCTATATCTTAGATTATTTTGCTATTTTACCTATAATTACAAATACGTGAAAAATAGTTATTTATTTATGAATGAATTAAAGTCATTATTTATTTCATGTTGCTAAATTATAAGGCCTGATTATCGAATGAAAAAAAAGAATGAATAAATAAATAAATAAATAAATGAATAAATAAATGAATGAATGAATGAATGAATGAATGAATGAATGAATGAATGAATGAATGAATGAATGAATGAATGAATGAATGAATGAATGAATGAATGAATGATTCAATCAATCAATCGATCAATCAATCAATCAATCAATCAATCAATCAATCAATCAATCAATCAATCAATCAATCAATCAATCAATCAATCAATCAATCAATCAATCAATCAATCAATCAATCAATCAATCAATCAATCAATCAATCAATCAATCAATCAATCAATCAATCAATCAATCAATCAATCAATCAATCAATCAATCAATCAATCAATCAATTAATCAATCAATCAATTAATCAATCAATCAATCAATCAATCAATCAATCGATCAATCGATCGATCGATCGATCGATCGAACAATCGATAAATCAATCAATCAATCAATCAATCAATCAATCAATCAATCAATCAATCAATCAATCAATCAATCAATCAATCAATCAATCAATCAATCAATCAAGCTTTTTCTCTATCTATCGATTGGTGATTGATCAATCAATAAACAAAAGGACAAAACAAACAATCAATAAATTTAATAATAAAATTAATAATATGGAGCCTTAGACCATTTTGCGCATAATGCAAAAAGTATATATCCATAAATATTAGAACTGTGTGTGGACTATGCGGAGTGTGTGAAGTAATATTTACCTCCTCTTTATCGTTCATCCAAGTGATAATCCTTTTTGTCTCGTTTTCGATGTCCTGCCATCGCGTAGTTTGTGGACCGATAACTTCAACAGTGTAGCCGCTTTCATTGACATTACATGGATTACTCAACCAGTCAAGTGGTTTCTTAAGTTGCTTTCGACATTTTGTAATATTATTCTTTAATTTCTTCTCTTTTGACGCTGTCCTCCACACTTGTTCGTACACAACGAACATCACCAAAACCACTGTATATTAAAAAAAGTTATGTGTACAAATTAAATGGACGATTTGTAGATCTGGCCATCACAGAAAGACACAGACAGATATTGTATTAACATAAGTAAAACTTTAAATGTAGCAACCCAATAATCAAATAATTTTATATTACAGTAATTCACACAAAGCTTCTTATATTGCAGAGCTCCGTACCAATAGACGTCACCTCATGAAATAATATATGTATCTATGTAGGCCTATTCGTCATGAATAATGAAATGTTTGTTGTCACAAAAGCAATGTACTGTATTGTATGAAATAAAGTAAAGTGAGTTGAACTGTTACCGTTTCGGTGTTCAACCAATGCAGTGTGTGACTCCCTTACTAGTTCATTACCACACAGAGAAACCCTAGCTGTCACCACAAAGTTGTTATTCTAGTAATCACGTATGTGTACGATTCACGATTATTGCCCCTTCAAATGAATCAGTAAATCGTTGCCTCGGAGCTAAAGGATCCTATCTGCCACTTTAACGAGTGTCAGATAGGATCCTTTAGCTCCGAGGCGACGAAATGTAAATTATGATGAGCCATTAACTACTCATAAATACAACAAGTTAGTTTTGCATAAAAAAAAATACAGTGTGCCAATGATAGGCGTGTTATTGAGCCCTCATTGGGGCAGTGAGTATAGCTCACTATGGTATCAATGTAATTATAGTATTAATTTACAAATACTTTCACTTTTTAAATTTATCCTATTCCCTGGAGATTTTCCCGGCGTGGAACAACTAGCTGAATTTGGTAAAAGCCTTCAATGAGTCAGTGAGAATAGTTCACGACGGTATCGATGTAAGCATGGTATCAATTTACTATTACTTTCACATTCACATTTCAAATTTATCTTATTTCCTGGCGATTTTACATGCGTGGAACAACTAACTGAATTGGGTAGAAATTGCAGAGCGAATTCTCCAGCTTAGCGCGAATTGACCTGTCGCAAATATACTGTGTCGAATTTACTGTGTGAATTAACTTTTGGCAGAGCGAACTCACTGGACGATTTAACTTTTACAGTGATTCTTCAGAACAGGGCCATCTTGACCAATCCGAAGCCTTCGATATATTGTAACTTGTACGAGAATACGAGCTTTTCCGGAATTATTATATTATTTATCACTCACATTTGACAACATCCCGCCAGATCATACTGGAAACTGATCTCACAAATGACAGACAGCACTACCGTAACTTGTCCCTTCGGGCATGTATCACTTGTTGTTTAAATGAAAGAATAATCTTGTTCAATGCACACAAGAGAGTGGCACGGCCGTTTTTGTAGTTTCACGAGAGGAAGCAAAATACCCTTTTTGTGTGTAACGATAATGAGTTATTTCCCCCAAGACGCCTACACGTCTTCTAGTGCATAACTAACACATATACCCCTAGCATATTAATCTGATTTTAGGGAATTTACATACGTCAGGAGAATCTGACCACGCGGAAGTAATATATTCATTACGAAAACATGACATCTCAAACAAAATACCTAGCATGATGTGAGTGCAATATCACTTTAAGTAACACGGCATCACTTTCAAAGACAAAAAATGTATTAAGATCTAATATTAAAATATTAATAATATTATTATTTAATATATTAATATTATATTAATACTTAATATATTATATAAAAATAATTGAAAAGTGATAACACATAATTTTTTTGTATTATAATAATATTAATATTGTATAAGCATGATTTAGGTCGGTATTGTGTAGCGTCTGGCGAGGGTGAAGTGTTGGCACTCATTTGAGAGCCAGATACGATCATTTAACTCCAGTGTTATGTTTTTCGTTGTTTTCATGTTCGCAACAAGGATGACCACAGGATGGATCTCGTTTGCCTAAATTTTCAATTTAAACATTATCTACTGTTAGTTACAATTAATTGAAGTATGAAAGTTCAGTACTTAAAGGGCTTAATACGCTGTCACTCCCCAGCAAAAACGAGACGTTGGTTCAATGTTGGGCTGATGTTGAGCCAGCGTCGTAGACGATGGGCAACATCAGCCCAACATTGGGCCAAAGTCTCGTGTTTGCTGAGTCAGGACAGAAATCGGTGCGTGCTAAATATGATATAGGGCCTACTCATCGAAAAATTCCTATCACAGCATTACCTAATGATGTATGACAGAGCTCTCGTGACTTGATGATGTAAGACAGGGTTCAATTCTACAGTTTATCAATACACATCATTATTGCTGCATGCATACCTTTATTTGCCAGCACACAGATATAGCGTGTTCAGTGGTAGTATACATTTTATTATAATTATCCTGTTTTATATGTCAATAATTGTGAGAGTAAAAAATGTTCAACACTGAACACCTCAGGACGAAAACATTTTTGGCAATCAATGGAGCAAAAACATTATACAAACTAAAATCAATAAAAGTCTATACGTGATGTGTAAATGTAGAAACACATCTTACTCATATTGCTTATTTACCATTACTGTTTATTAATACAACAATAATAGCATTTAATATACATTACAAATCGTTATATTAAACTTAGTTTGAAAGGTAACAACTTTCGGGACCATGACGCCTTTAACTAATTCCAGTTAAAAAAATACTCCCATATTGATAACAGGAATGAGTTAAATGAGTTAGTTATCAGGATCATTTATATCAATGCAATAGACCAGTAAGCACCTAGTGTAGTATATATGCCTAAGTGGTAATAATAAGTATTTGCTATAAAGTGCTAATTTATTTTATATGTTTTATGTATGTTATTCTCATTTATTTCAGTTTATTACTGATTAGTTTCAAGCACTAAAATAGGGGTTGTTTAGAGGCGTAAAGCTAATAATTATTTGTTAGGAATATTTTTGTAATGTTGGTATTATATAGTGTACCTTGTTTCGGACAGTTTACTTGTATTATCAACAATAGGAGTGCCGTATCTCAGATACAGATCATGAATCATCTTCCGTGATGTAAATATATCGTGATAATAATGATTCAAATTACTCATTCATTCAGGGGGAAACAATATCATTTTGAGTCATTGTCATCAGGCCAACACGTATATTTAGTCGTTATGATTTAGCAGTGTGATACCGTAAACGCATGCAGTATTGCTCTCTTTTGATACACTGACATACAGTATATGATATGGATCTAACAAAACCCTCTCGTCAAGTCAAAAAAGGTACCAAAACTACCAATTGTCTGTGTATGAACAACGCAGTACTCCAGTGTTTCAACTTTTTCTGTATTTTTTGTGATACCATTAATAAAAATCCATGTGGTTTTATTCAACCACATCATTTTGCAAAGTCTTATTTTCGTTCATGAAGCTGGGTATCTCTAACGTGAGACACAGTTTTAAGAGAGCGAAAATTTGTTTGAGAAATAGATTTGGGAATGAAATTTAACCCAGCGTGGGGTTCGACTTTAGACGTAGAAATCTGATGCCTAAAGTCGATCCCCGCACTGAAAGTGTAAGACATTTATAATGTCCGGAGACCCATAACATAGGTATTCAAATAAAGCAGAAAGAGCTAACTCAGACATTTATGATGAATTCAAATTAAAAAAAAAATTTGGTCTTTTTGAGACAGGGTTTTCACTCACTTGAAGTTGTGGATCGCGTCAGCGAGACACAACTTCAAGTGAGTGAAAATTCAAGTGTCATATTAAGTATTAGGCCATACCCAGCAGTGTAGGTGTAAATGGTTTTACCGTAGATCAGTGACTAAGAGATCCTGATTACTTGTACTTTCATTATAACAACACGATAGGGTATATTTACATGTTACTAAACAGCTGATAATGTTACAGGAATAACAGAACATTCACACAACATTGCCTTATCACTTGATGTAGGGTACAATGTACAAGCTTGTTATCCATAAACTTATTCAAATAGTCCCACCTCTTACTTTAAATAGAAGAGCTCTGATCTGTTACAGACTGTGAGCTGAGGCACATTTAATTACCTGTCTCGTCCCAAAATGTTTGAGAATTGTTTCTAACGCTAAATTAAATAAGTAAATGAAGCATTGTATCTCATAATTTTATGGATGTGTAATTCATTTGAACTCACACACCCCTCCCGATTACCCGGCTAAGCCAAGCTACTCACATTGCGTGGAGCTCGGCCGAAGTGACTGCCATTTTTACACAGTTGCCCGTGTAAAAAAGACAGTGACTCCGCCTACCGATAAGACGGTAGCAGTGTTGGCCCTAGTCAGCTAGCGCGCTCTGGCGATTACCGTAGAGTCAGGCCCGCTAAACATGGCGGTCAGTTTGTCAGAGCTCGGCCGCAGTGACTGCCATTTTTCCACAGCTGCCCGTGTAAAAAAGACAGTGACTCCGCCTACCGATAAGACGGTAGCGGTGTTGGCCCTAGTCAGCTAGCGCGCTCTGGCGATCACCGTAGAGTCAGGCCCGCTAAACATGGCGGTCAGTTTGTCAGAGCCTTGCGATGTCATCAGGGTACCTCCCGATCTCTGCAACTGGAAGATTGCGAGTAGCATGATCATTTGACTTACATTTAACTGTTGTTGTTCAAGCAGGGCATTGAACCAGACAACACATGTCCAGCTTGTTACCTGGTTACACCTGCACTCGGCCTTGTACATTGCATTTTGCGTTGTGGTACATTCTTCTGACTTTGTGGCACATAGCAGTGTGCTTTGTTGTGAATTGCATTATGCATTGTGGTCCATCCCATTGTGCTTTGTGGTGATTAAATTGCATAGTGATTTGTGAAGCATTGCACTGTGCTTTTTGGTAGGTAGTAACAAGATAACAAGGTAATTTATTCAGGACCCCGTAGGACATGAAAAGTCGGTGTGCGGTGTGCGGTACAGGGTGAGTAAATATAACATGACTGTGGCGAGGGTATGTCAATCATAATTGATTTAAAAAGTTCATCACGTTAGTTAAAATATTAATAAATTGTGCAAGGTGATGCAAAAACTCCCAGTTTTCACTTGACATTATGGGGTAATTTTAGGTCAATAATGGCTCTAGACATTTTTTAAATAGGAAAACTAAATTTTTAACGTGCAAAAAAAGCAGATAGAAAAGTGTTTACAATATTTACTAAAATAATGCAAAAAAATGGGTAAATTAGGGTTTAAAATACAAACTTAATACTTTCTGCTACATATCCTATCTAACAGAAACGAAATATTTAATATCAATGACACAGCCCTAAATTGTAGTTTTCAACTGATATCAGCAGTTTCTATGTTGATATCTTATTTTTCTTTTGACTACACATTTGGAAAAAATGTGAGATAAGGTCAATTTGCCCAAGCCGGGTGAAAAGAGTAGAAATTGAATACATTTAAAATGTTCAAATAATTCCTTATTCAAATACACTTTTGCTCGTATATTTACAGTTTATTTTCCTAAAATAAATTCTATAAACGTTAATCATACTGAAACACCTGTCAATAAATACATCTATCTAAATACATTTTCCTCCGATTATTTAAATAATTTCAAAACCAAAATAAGAGCAGTAATTTTGAGATTTAAACCAAAATAACAATTATTGTATAATTGAGAACGTTTTGACTAAAGCAAAACAAAATTACTTAACCCCAAAAAGAATATATAATAAACTTAAGCACCGAACAAGCACAGTGAATCACAGTTGGAATTAAAAAATCCATTTAAAGCATACCAGTTTGTACCAAAATCTTAAAAATACCTAACTCGCTTGTCTGTGAGCATTTCTGGCGCCATTTCATTAGTGGCATATTTTGTTGTTGGGATAAAGATCAAGGTCAAAGTAAATTTAAAAAGGAGTAATTCAAATGCATTTTTTGCCGAAAGATGATTTAACATTTTATCTTTTGATATTTTGCAATTGACTCGATCACTTTATTCTAGGAGGATTTTTATTGTTGCAATCGTCATGTGAAGCATGCGTTAATGTTAACCATATGCCTATTATGATTTATAAAATAAACACAGACACGCAAATAGACATTAAAGATAAATTCAAATCTGACAAAAAAACAACTTTTATTTATTTATAATAAAAGTTCTCAAATTAAAACTTCTTGTCTTAGAGACTATAATAAATTCAGCTAATTAGATCAAAGTGTTCATATTATCAAACTAATTAACAATGAAAAGAGTGTTGACCTGTTACGCTCTCTCTAAATAAGTCTATCACAAATATTATTTGCGATCCACTGTGGCGTTTTGACCTCATCACTGAAATGTTTTGTATATAAAGATATATTATGCACTATATATCAGTAATTTCAGTTTTTGTATATGGTATTGGGAAACAATAAACGTTTTGCTTGCAATTTTTAGATTTAATTATGTACCTTGTTTCATATAAAGTTTTAGGTTTTGTTCAGTCACCCATTACCATATTTAAATAATGGTCACATTTATGTCATGTATTTTTAGCTATATATTTGCCATTGTCACACTTTAACAGATTTGTAATTTTCTTAATTGTGTAATTTCTAACTATTGTTATTGTGTCATAAATTAATTTGCTAACTTACCATTGACACCAACTATCATAACTTCATATGCATTTTTATACATTACTCATTTAGGTATTTTTAAGGGACTGGCCCAGGCTAAAATCATAAAAAATCGGTGATTTTATTTTGGGTTCTATGATGTAAACATGTACATAGACTAGAACTGCAGATTTTTATAATTTTTGTGCTGCACATTCACCAGTTAGGCTATATATAGAGACGAAATTCCTGATTTCTAATTATTGACAACCATGTCAAAAATAGTAAATGCTTCCTTACCCTTGGACTAGTTTTAATAATTCATTTGATTGTATCTGTCAGAGCATCGATTCCAATATTGTTCTATTCTATTTATATTTACTAAAATTATGTTAATAAAAATAAAAGTTATCGAAATATGTGTAAATAAGAAATTATATACACCTGATGGCGTGATGGTTGTTGGTGATCAGGCAAGGAGGGTTACTGAAAGTTTTCTTCACTCGTTCGCTCAGGGTTTTCAGCATCACTGAGAAATGTATCCCTAGACAGCCGAAGACTTGGGTATCGCTGATGATTTTAATGCTGAAACGGTGTGGCCTAATATATAGGCTATTATTACATGTATAATCTCTCAACTTCGCTAATATTTAGAGCTTTAAAGACAACCTGTATGGTCTTTGATGGGTGTGAAATTAGTTTAAAGGGAAATTACTAAATACCTGGGAGTCACTTTGGCGAATAAGCAGAATAACGTTGCACATGTAAATGGTAGAATTACCGCTTGTAGGACAGCGTACAACACCATTACATGCAAGGCGGTGGATTTTGTCCTGTGAAAACGAATGCTAAAATGCTAGGTTATAATATATCGGGACCAAGTTTGCTGTACAGTTATAGATAGAAATTAATTAGAGCTGGTCTGATCGATATTGCATGTTAATTTATTAAAAATAACTTGCTTCTGATGCAATGATCGGTTATAAAGACTTGATTTCTAGGGTCAAGCTGTCATGTGAATAGTACGGCATATCCATCTAGGCCCAACATTTCAAGGGATGCAGTAACGGCTGACGGTGGTAATTCGCTTAAGAAGAGGGGGGGGGGGGTATTTCACCTATTTCTACGCCAGTGGCAAATGCGTTACCAATCAAAACTTGTTCAATGACCTCCAATTAGTTGATTTCTGAAGAGTTTAGATCTGGATATAAAAGTGCATATAAAACCACCATCAGCTCTTTCCGGTATGATGTAAACAAGGAACCAAGAAACCAGACCGTTGTAGCAACAGTTGACTGTGATAAACAGTGTCAAATGCTGCTGGTAGGTCTAACATGACAAACACCACAGTCGTGTTGTTGTCTAGGGCACTGGGCACATTTGTTTTGTATCTTGAGTAAAGCTGTCTCTACTAATAAGGGTTTTCACCTGATTTTACTGGTATTTACATGATTTAGCGTCATTTTCGACACATTTTCAATTTATCGATCGACTATTGAGGATTGCGTTTAGATAGCGTTCTAAGCATGGTAATATAACCATCTGGGTCCAAATTTAACTCCTATTTTTTCCACAGACGAACCCTTTCTGAGATATTTCATTTTTTTTAATTATAACGTATTTTATTTTCGTGGAATTTTCCCAAGGTCTCGGTAAGCATGGTAAGCGGATGTAATAGGGGATTGTATTGTACAGAGATAGTGTCGCGATTTGTCAGTACAAAACATTTACAATGACAAGTGATGACTGTGTAAATGCTTCATGTTAACGGTATTAGCTGTTTCTAGAAAAAATATGTAAGATCACTACTGAAAAAAACATCTCTTCCCAAAAACGAGCTGAAAATTACAGGCCTTTATCCAACTTAAGTTTCATTTCCAAAATTTTAATCTAATCCATTACAATCGGCCTACAAGAAACATCATTCATGCTACATCAACAGATAGACTTTCTGATTCGTATGGAACAACTGGCCAGGCTCAAATTTGGTTTTCTTCTCATTTGAAAAATAGGCACCAATCCGTAAAAATTAAAGACATTCTGTCAGATAAAGTCACACTCTCATATGGAGTTCTCCACGGGGCTCTGTGCTAGGACCAGTGCTTTTTACTTTATACACTTTACCTTCCAGCGCTATTATCTCTAGTTTTGATATAAACCACCATTTTTATGCCGATGATACGCAAATTTACGTGTCTCTATAAGTTTGAAACGCTAAGGAATCTCTTGAGAAGTTGCAACATTGCTTAATGGGTGTGTCGGAATAAATATACGCGAGGTTCTCCTGGCCCGTTTCAGCCTGCATTATGCACAAATGTGGCGTAAGACTCCATTTATTCACTCATTTATAGTACTGCACATCACGGCTCGTATTGCAATAATATGTAATACTGCACATCATATATCTCTAAACATAATATAGCAGTGTATAATGCAAATGGATGATTAGTACATAGTCTTTCCACATTGTTGTTCGCAGATGGCTTCATTTAGTTACATATATTACATTTTTTAGATCCAAACATCTATTCAACAGATTGTAATCATCATACAAGAATCATCAATATTCGTTAATGATTGCGAGTGAGAATAAAATAAGGAATGCAAAAATAGTAATTATTATGTGGTATCAAAATAAATGTATAATGGAGTAATAGCCGTATATGATATCAAAGATTTATAATTCGTCGCCTCGGAGCTAAAGGATCCTATCTGACACTCGTCAGAGTGGCAGATAGGATCATTTAGCTCCGAGGCGACGAATTATAAATATTTATTATTATGTTCTCTATTTCTCTGATGATAGTACATGCTTGTTCACACTATTTGCCTGTATCACATCATACCACGTCATGTTTTAAGCAGTAAATATGGTTTAATTTGTAAAATTAACATAAAGATAAATATCATGTAAATAGGGTTTAACCCTTACAGCTCGTCTATAGAAGTCAGATTCTAACGTCTAAAGTCCATCCCCGCACTGAAAGAGTAAAATATTTATATAACCGTAAACCCATAACCACATGATAATACAGGTATTCAAATTAAGCGGAAATAGCGGAAATTAAGCGGAAATAGCACTAAGACATTATACTGATTTTAAATACTTATATCATATAAGTGTGCAAATCATTCATGTAAAAACACACAAAATGTACCTAGCTTATTCTAATAAATTGCGCCTGTTGTGTCTTTTACGCCAATTCAAATTATTAAAATAGTCTGTTTTGTGATCAATTCACAATTTCTAGATCCAGTTCGCTGGTCAACAGATTGCAGTCATCATGGAATAATCATCAGTATTTCGAGTGATTTCGAGTGAGATTAAAATGAGGTATGCAAAAATAGTAATTATTTTGTGGTATGAAAATAAATGTATAGGCCTAATGAGCTAATGAGCCATGTATAATATCAAATATATATATATTATGCTCGCTATTTTTCTAAGGATAATACATACTTGCTCACACTAACTGTCTATTTGTCTGTATCTCATGGTATACAACGTCATGTTTCAGGAATTAAATCTAGTTTAACCCTTACAGCGCGGGGATCGACATTAGACGTCAGAATCTGACGTCCGTAGACGTCAGATTCTGACGTCTAAAGTCGATCCCCGCACTGTGAGAATTAAAATAGAATTAAAATAGTTATACTGATCGTACACCCATAACATAGGTATTCAAATGAATCAGAAAGAGCTAACTAAGACATTTATGATGATTTCGAATTAAATAAAACCCCTCGTTCTCCATGGTTTATATAAGACATATTCAGCGCTTCAAGGGTTAACCCTCACAGCGCGGGGATAAATTTTTGACGCCAGAATCTGACGTCTAAAATCTATCCCCGCACCGTAGACCGATAACATCAGTATTGCAATGAGGCGGAATAAACTAACTAAGACATTTATGATTATTTCAAATTGAAAAAAAAATTGTCTACATCGCTTATATAAACATATTTAAGGGATAATTTGTAAAATCACCATAGAAATGCAGATACAGATTTATCATGTAAGTGTGAAAATCATTCATGTAAACCACTAAAAAATATACTCTTCTTCTAATAAAATGCGCATGTTGTGTCTTTTATGTCAAATAAAATTTAAAAAATATTCGGTCTCTTGATCAATTCACATACTCTCTGAGCAGCAAATTACGCTAACCCGGCGACGTTTAAATATTCCCTATTATTGAGACAGCATCGGATATGCTGGCCCAGAATTGCGTCATCGCCTAGTGATCTTGTCCCATGAAGAAGTAGAGGATTATATATTTTGAAATCAGTAATTGTGCGTTTCACTAAACGACTTTTCTCCTTCCTGAGAAAGTGCATTCTGTGAATCTTCACTCTTATTGTCCTCATTGTCTGACACAGCATCAGAAAGTATATTCTGGGGCTCGCCAGGCTGCTCTTGTGCAGCCGGTTCGTTGTCAGCTATAACTGGAACGTCATCCGTAGAGGAGTCGTTCGGGAACTCTGTCACGATCTGTTCTCCATACATATCGGCGTTATTCGTGTCGTCAGGCAACTGCACAGGCAACTGGTACGACACGTCTCCCTGGTAATGTGGCTGCAGTTGGTCCCCGATCACAAAGTCGCTTTCGCTGTCAATCGCACCATTATCGTCTGAATGTGTTGGTGGGCACATCCGCATGCTACACCCACTCATGACGCAGTACACCAACAAATATATGCCGTCCACAAACACGATACATCCGCCAATCATTGTGAGGTAGAAGCTCCACGACCATTCCTTATTTTTAACATTGTCACGATTGATTTGCGTCTTCGTCTCGTCCAATATGTCGTCAATATAATAACACAGGTAGCTGGAGCCGACGACATTCAAAGCACCTGTGAATATTGGATAAATCAAAGTATTAATGATGTGACATTCCACGATGAGTCGTGGTAATAATGAGTGGTAGTCAAGGTAATGCGATAAGTGCCAAGGAATTGTAATGCTAGATGTAGCTTTTACAGTATCGTGTATCATTAATTCCGTGTGATTACCATGCAGTGCCTTTACCGTGCATCGTCATAACCATGCATTGTCATTACTATGCATTGTTATAACCATGCATTGTCATGGTCATGCATTGGCATTAGCTTTAAAATGCATTGCCATAAACCATTGAATTATCTTTATCATGTATTGTCATAACCATGCATTGTCATTACCATGCATTGCATTACCATGCATTGTGATTACCATGCATTGCCTAATTTACTATGGATGGTCATTACCATGCATTGTCGGTCAATATTGATCCGTTGTCTTATATTAGCATCTTGACCAGTCGCACCAGATAACGCGCAGATCGAGGGTGTATACCATTGGCATGATTGATGAAGCTACATATAAGTTTAAGATTACCAAAAAAACCCCATATATTTAACCCTTTCAAGCCTGCGTTTACCATTGTCATATTCATCCACTACAAGTCGCGAATTGCTGTCGCAATTCTCGACTTGTAGTGAATGAACATGATTTGAAGTGGTTGAAAAATTAAAGAAAATTGCAATGTATAGGTAAACAAGATTCGTGGAAATTGTCATTCTAAAGCCCTTAGTTGTAGGAAAATTAAGTCTGTTTTCAGGGAAGTAATATGATGCTTTGAAGCATCGTGAGGGCTTAAAGGGTTAATGTGTGTGTGTATGTTGCTTATGGCATTACAAGATGATGTCGATATGAAGGTTGATAATTATGGAGTTTCACATGCATTATAACTATGTATCTTCCACTTCTCTGGTACAACATTTTACAAAGTGATAGTTCTGCCATTGTTCTGTTCTTCCCAGCAAATACGGGACATTCACTCAATGCTGTTTCAATGTTGGCCCACCGTTTTCGACGCTGGCCGAACATTGAAACAGCATTGGGTGAATGTCCCGTGTTGGCTGGGCTGTAATCAATTGATTCCTCAAATACCTGGCTATATGAAGAAAGATATGTCGACCAATATCAGCCAGATTGTCGCAAATGAAACCAGTTTGAGTGACGCATATGCTATTCTGTTTGCTAAGAATCGTCACATCGATGGCCTAATTACCATAAGAGGATCAAACCCTCTGGGTGAGATGGGGGGGTGGAATCATAGCCGCTGCTGGGGTGATGTTTGCCCAGCGTGGCAGATGATGGGCCCACATTAACCCTTTGACTTCCAGGCCGGAGTGCATGCCAGGATCCAGATATACTGGTGTAGGAGTTCTATTTTTCGTCATTTGAAGCTGGAATTGCTAACGCAATTTCCAGCTTCAAATGACGAAAAATACATAAATGTAGTATATATTTGACGAAAATTTGTGTCATTTTATGGTTACGTTCATTGACGAATGACGACGGAAATTTCCGTCATGTATGGTAGTGAAAAGGTTAAGTCATCATCTGATTAATGTATTGTTTTTGTTGGGGTGTATCACCCTGGACTTTCTCTATATCACCCATCAAATGCGAGTTGATTTAATGCTGCGACACAGCTTGCTCCGCTGGCCCAGCATGGCATCGGGATCATCATCGTCATGTCGTTGCCTCGGAGCTAAAGGATCCTATCTGACACTCGTTAGAGTGGCAGATAGGATCCTTTAGCTCCGAGGCGACGATGTGTATTCTGGGCCTGGTACGATAGAAGGTGTGGACACTAATTGGCCCCAAAAAAACACTTTTAGAACCTTATACATTTGTGATCAGCGTTAGTCAAATCACAACATTTGTACACTCTTATCAACTATTGACAATGTAATATCCTTTTTGAAAGCAATTTTAAGGTATCACATACTACTACTCTGAACGTAAACATGCCGTAATGATTCGTCAAGCCGTTATTACGGGCCTCATACAGTGCTTTTACGAACGCTGCACGAGCAGACATTCGTACGACACTCGTACCAGCGCCTCAGTTGTGGGTAAGGATGTCAGGTTACGAATTAATCAGCAGCCTCACCAACTTTAAGAAATTTTATGAATTAGGCCTATGTGACGCCGGACGAGTGTTTGTGAACGCCAAAAATTGTAGGAACCGAAAATTCGCATGAGCATATTGCCCGTACGAATCTTTGTGACAGGTGTTCAGTTATGTCATTGTTATATTAACCAAGTGATGCACACATCTTATTGATCTCAGAATTCGGATGCATCAACATAATAAATATACTTGGCGTAGTGTTTTGTTGTGGCTCCATCTGTCGCAATACAAAGGCAAATAGTAACTTACCTCTTCTTCTAGTACTTAAACCATCAGGCCTATTTCATTCAATTAAATGTACATCGTTTACTAAGAACAATGAACTGAATTGAAATAAAGCAATGCAAGCTGACCAACTTGTTCTTGCATGTAGCCATACTTTTACGTTGGAAATTTCATAAATTACATCTAGATAGTTATAAAATATTCTTTATATGGCATCTCAAGCTTATTATTGAATACCGTGTAAATATCACCGAATATTGGACTAATGTTGGCCTACCGTCTACGATGCTGGTCCAACGTTAGCCCAACATTGGGTGGATGTATACGTGTACCTGATATTAAAACAAACGTTGTCGCCAGAGGTAAAACTACATGTAAGATGAGAGCTAGTATCCCCACGGCTAGTCCAGCAATAAGAAGAGCTGCACTGATATACAATGGTCCATCAGAAGCTGTCAAAGACACACAACAATGGGTTATTCACACGATTATAAAACCTTGATCATTGTTTTTAGCAAGGCCTCCAAAGTGAATACTGGGTACAGACAGACAGACAGACAGACAGACATTTTTTTGACAGAAAAGAAAAGTCATTACAGACTTATTTGTCATAGAAATGAGAGAGATATATCGTCGCCTCGGAGCTAAAGGATCCTATCTGCCACTCTAACGAGTGTCAGATAGGATATTTTAGCTCCGAGGCAACGATATGTACATGTATATACAAGATTGTTAATTTGTTATAATCATATGACACTATGCCTGGTATGACATACACAACTAAAATCATGTTAAGTGGCATTGCCAAAATAAAAACTGGGTACTTCGATAATATGAATGACTACTACTAAAAATGAATTAAAAGGCATTGCCAAGATAACAAAGAGGTCTATCAATTTGTTTCCCGCACCAAAACCAGAGATAAAATAGCTACTATGGATGACATACTAATTATATTTAGTAGCAAAAAAGACACTCTGGAAAGCGTAGAAACCTAAAATATATACAAGTGCATAATTATGCTACAGTAACTGGAGTATGCAATAAGACAATGGTAAAAATTATACGGTATGTTTTAAATTAAATATAATATCATGCAAGTACAATAAATGTGGCATAAACAGGTAGCTACGAGTCATGTGACCATGCAAGCACAGTCGCTATGAGCGCGGAGATTCCCTGATATTGACTAGTGGTGCAAACTTTACGACGTAATAACAGTAGTAATGCCGGTTAAAAAGTATTTGTGCAATTCACACAGGACATGGCCCTCGCACAAAAACATTACAGCTTATTTTATTTCACTATAATTATTGTTTATTTCATACTGTTTCAATCACGACCTAGTTAGTACCACATACTCGGAGTTACAATCGAAGAAAAACATTCCCGACCTCATAGAGAAAATCAGTTGACTTAGCAACTCTGAAATCCTCCATAAGGCCCCACCTCGTCTGATAACAAAGGCGACGGAAACGTCCCTAACCGGCCCTAAAAAGCCAAATAATAAGATCCGAGAGCAACAACTGTCCTGATATGTGGTAATACCCAAGTCAGATCATGAGGGCATGATAATATGAATAATACAGCGACAGGCGACAGATTTATTATACTCAGTATTTTTAACCCTTAATTTGTTTAAAGCAGCCATAAATAAATTGCGCTAGTGACTTCACTACGGTTATGTCTCTAGATGTCATAATTCGTAGAAACATTTCATGTGTCTGTTGTATATTGATAATAGCGGATACATAATCAAACAAGATTTCGCGTTCAGTATTCATAGCGCTACAGTGGAGAAGAAGATGTATTTCGTCGTCAATTTCGTTTAATTCACACTTTATGCATATTCGCTGATTTTTTGGAGTGATTGGATTATTGAATCGTCCTCTTTCTATATTTAGATCATGTGAGCTCATTCGATATCTCGCCATTGCTGTTATGAGGTTGTTCCCCCTTATGTTTAAGATATATGGTTCAACACAGAAATATTTTTTTTACTAATGCATATGTGCGCAGATTACTCGAGCTCTCAATATCTTTTCTCCACCGGTGTGTAAATATTGTAAATATTGCTTCTTTAAATGAAAGCATGAATTTATTTGTATCCCCAATATTCTGCGATTCACAAGTTTGATCAAGCCCGGTTCGTTCGAGGACAGAGAGAATACGGGAACACCAATTCGTGAAGCCAATGGCATCTAGCTCATGTAACATATATAGGCATTTCTGACTGGATGGCTCTGAGATAGTTTTACACTACACCAAGGTATTTATATTGTTCAGCCTTTTCTAAAATGTTATCACCATAGTGGAAGCTTCCACATACTGTTGTGTAACGTTCAGTAAAGATAAAAACGTTTGTTTTATGAATGCTTACTATGATATGCCATAGCGAAGCATATGAATACAGGGCAGTTAGCTGTTTTTGTAATTCCTCGGCAGATTCTGAAAAAAGGACAAGTTCATCTGCAAATAACAGATATACCATTAGTAATGATGCTGATAGGTCTTGTAAAAATTCCGTGAATAGTTTGTGACTGAGCATGCCGCCTTGTAGAACCCCAAACTCGCTTTTTAATATGTCACTGATACGCGAATCTAATTTTACACGGCACTCTGTTTTAGAAAACATACTTTTTATTATGTTTAGCAAATTGCCGTCTATTCCCCTGTTCAATAATGCTGTTCTATCAATATAGTCAAATGCTTTTGTGAAATCGACAAAGCATGTATACAAGGGTTTAGAAAGACACCTTTGTTTATCTATGATGGCACATAGTATGAATATATTGTCCGTAGTTCGCGAATTGCTTTTAAAAACAGCTTGATAGGGATCATTATCATTACATACTTCGTTTTTAAATGAGAGTCTGTTATTAAGTATAGATTCAAATAGTTTCCCAATACACGGCATGACTGTGATACATAAGAACACTAGACAATTGCGTTTGGAAGGGGAAAGATGTTGGTAAGCTCTATAAAGTATCCATATTTACATGTATACACATACAGAGGCATCATAAATAGGCTGTTTAACTACCGTACCAATATCATATGATTGTTTGGTGATATTGTATTGGGGCAAAACATGGTTAGTCTCTCAGTTGCATGTAGTTCTGTAATAGTCTTGTGCATACTGTTAGTGGTTCATTTATCAGCCGATGTCAATCTTTAATTATAATTGATTGCCAACGACAGAATGCATCATAACCGTACCGAGACAGTATGTATTGTCCTCAAAATTGAAACTATTTTCAATTCCTCATACAACTTTAAATAAACTAAAAAATATATGATCAATGCAGAAATGGGGCAAATGATCTCCGGTGAAATGGTATGGTTGTTTTTAGTATTGAATTTATATATTCTTTTGACGCTGACATTAGCGATAATTAAACCTATCGGACTTGCTCACAATATGCAATTCCAAAATGTGAGGACATGACTAACTTATTGAAGATGACAAATTAATCAGTGGCCTGACTATAAGGTTTCTAATAACAATGTTTAATACAAAATTAGTTTGATTATGAGATTCATGCAGTTGTTTTAACAAATAGTATATCTATTAGTATTCTACAATCGCATAATATCGTACAAGTTTAACTACCACTAAGGACGGCCTATTTATTTTATTTGCTGTGTTAGCGCATGTCTGCGTTGATTGATAAAAATCACCACCACTACGACTCGAATTTGACATTATTTATTACACTTTCTCTCTCTGTTCAAAATATTGCTTGTTGGTGTTTTTGTATGAATGTGAAAGAACATTAGTGAAACTAGAGCGTCTACCACAGACTAGTTTATACGGAGCGTCTAACCCAGACTAGAGCGTCTACCACAGTAGTGGTGACCTAAAATGTATATAAATTCCACTGCTTTCAATTGTTATCTTCTGTAATGCTCGGGTTGATTGATATAAAACACTATGACTATGTATCACCATAAGTTGAGTTTAACTTTATCACGTCTTTTCTCAAAGTCAAATTATATCGCTTATCTGTGTTTCTATCCGTCTGGATCACATAATAGGCCTACTGTACAATTTGAAATAACACTGAAAACAGGCTTTTTTATCTTACTTTCCTTGTCATCGTGTACCCGCGTTGATTTATATAAATCACCATCACCACGATACGAATTTGGTTTTCTCTCTCTGGTAATATTATTGCTCCTTGGTATTCTTGTATGAATGTGAAAGAACATCAGTGAGCATAGGCATATGTGTAGTGGTGATTTTTTGATTGATTATTTTGGTGCTTTCATTTGTTTTCTTATGGGTTGATTGATAAAAAGCAATATCACTATGACTTAAATGTAACTTTCCTTATCAAGGCATGAAATTTCTTTATCGAGCGCCTTTTCTATCTGTAAATAGGCATAAAATCAATATCATTTCACACAGAATTCAAATGTATTTTGTTTAAACTATAGTTATAACATTTTGAAATGCATAACCTTGTTGTACTGACCCATTATTTTTAGTTGTTTTGAGGAAAACGAGATGTCAAACCTAGATTGTGGCAATGAATGCTCAGGTTGATTGATATAAATCAGTATCACTATGACTTCAATTCTACTTCTTTATTACGAGTTTCCACTCCTTCAAATAATATCGGGTTTCTACCCTTCTACAATGCATAATATCGTACGAGTTTAACTACCATTAAAGACAGGCTTTTTCTTTTATTTGCTGTGTTAGCGGGTGTCTGCGTTGATTGATATAAATCACCTTCACTACACTGCTACATCTGTGAAAGAAAATCAGTTAGCATAAGAATATTGTGCTATTGTGATCTTAGATTTATTATTTCACTGCGTTTTTATTTCACAGTTTTTGTATGTAATACCCCTGTTGATTGATATAAAGCATCACTATGTCTTCAATTTGACCATGGAGATGCAATGTAGTAGAGCCTCTACTATCTCCATGATTTGACTTTCTTTATCACGCCTTTACTCTACCCCAAATAATATAGTTTATCGGTGTTCCTGCCCCTCTTGACCATATATTATCGTAGAATTTATACTGGCACAGAGAATGGGCTCTTTTATCTTACTTTCATGATTACATCGAATTTTACACTTTCTCTCTATATTTATATTGCTTGTCGGTGGCATATATGTAGGCATATGGGTATTGGGAACCTTACATTTATTAATTCATTGCCTTTAATTGACTTATTCTGTACTGTTGAATTTTAAAATGGATATCATTTTCATTACATTTAGGTGACACGAGAAGTATCATTGGTGAACTCATTAATTTACTTATTCTCTTATTATTTGGACAGTAGATATCCTTTGTGTAGTCCAATTTAAAAAGCTGTCTAGCTTGAGGAGTCGTCTATTTATGTATAATTGCCAACAACCCTCTCTAATTATTTAAACATGCATCGTTTGTACATTCCGACTTTTAAACAATAGTTGATTTTAGGATAGTATTCAGTAAATTCGTTCTCATTTGGCCAATATTGGCACTCCGCTCTAATTATTAGGACAATAACTATATTCTGTATATCTTGATTTTAAAACTGGACGAACTTGACCAATTAAGTAATGGTCAACATTAATCTCTGTGGGTTAAATCTCGTTTTTTGGGGGATATAAAATTAACACTCTCCTGATTTATCACTCCCAGAACAGAATTCTTATTTTTTGGAGAATTGTTTGTGAAGGTTATGTCTGAGTAACATTGGGCCACATGGGAGGAATGTCTATCGCTCGCTAGTCTGTTAATTTAAACCATAGCTAATTTGTCTGTAATGCTGGTCGTGATTGCTGGGGATCCTGGTGTGAAGGTACTTTTTTAAAGGAATGAGGAAGACACGTGTCAGATCCATGCGGTAGAGATGAAATAAGGATCCACAAGGATTACCCCTCCAACCGCCAAGTCATTTAATTGGAATTTTCACTCACTTGAAGTTCTGTCTCGCTGACGCGATTCACAACTTCAATTGAGTGAAAATTATTCAAATTTTTACAAAATAGAGGTCAACGATTTTAAAATTTTGGTGATTGATGTTACACGAAAGTCAAGTTTGTGTGTCCTCTGTACACCCAGACATGCGATGTATAATCATGATACATTTTGGCGGCCATTTTGTTTTATCAATTTTGAAAGGGCAAAACAACAAATGGAGATTTGCAGCATATCGAAATGATGTAAAAACAACTGTATGACAAATTCTACAAAAAAAATGCCTTACCAACTTGATAAATGCCTTTTTTCTGAAAAATGGGCTCTGACTATGTCACATTTCACCTATAACATGTTTGAAAGCTGGTATTAACATGATTAATTGTGCTGCTAAAAAAAAAGAAAAAAACGAACATGATCATCACCGGCAGTTGAATGGGTTGAAGACACATGCATGTACGTACCGCGCACGACCTTTATATTTATGTCAACCCTCCCCAGCCCACCCTTTCAAACCTGAATTCACCATAGTCATCTTCATCCACTACAAGCCGCGAATTGCTGTCGCAATTCTCGACTTGTAGTGGATGAAGATGATTTGAAGTGGGGGAAAAATTAAAGAAAATTGCCATGTATTGGTAAACAAGTTCGCTGGAAATTTTCATTCTAAAAACTCTAGTTGTAGGAAAATTAGGTATGTTCGCACGGATATAAAATGATGCTTTAATGCATCGTGAGGGTTTAAAGGGTTTTAAAGCATCCACCTCCAGGATCAATGTCTCTCGCTCGCTGGTTTTTCAATTTAATAAAACCATATCCAGATATACTGATATAGATCCGGTGGAATAAGGATTCATAAGGATTAAATACACACACACTTACCCTGCACATCCTTTATATTTCTGTCAAAGCAATTCATCCCATTGCAGGTTCGCCATAGTCCCACACTGTCGTAGTAGTTGCTGTCTTTACCATATAGATGGATCCAGTCAGTGGTGGCCATGCCCGCCGCCACCCCGGCTAGACTGAAGCAGCATATGAGAAGACTGGTCCCACGAACCGTGTGTATATTCTGTCTGCAGTATTTGTCTAAAAACGCAATCAAAATGTTCTTTTTTGTGTTGCTTATGAACAATTTCGTTGTCGAAATATACCCAGTAAACACAAAACATATGTATATTGTTTGTGCAATGTTGGATCAACGTCGAAGACGTTGGGCCGACGTTGTACAAATGTTATACAAATATTTTGTTTTAGCTGGGTTTGCTTGAAGTAAACAGGTTAGCTACCGATTACAGATGGAGACTACTGTTTTATTAGTATTTGGCGGAATAATCCGTCAAATTTTCACTTTCTTTGATGCACCCTTATTTAAACGTAATAGTACAATCATGTGTTGCGGTAGACATGGACATGATTAAATTTTCTCATCTTTCATTTAACATTGTTTGTTAATATGATAATAAAAAGATGAGATTAATGAATAGTTTTCTCCGTCTGCGGTTTAAAACTGACCTCGAGATGTGGGTTTTACTGACGACTCCTCACTCTCCATACTTCTCTGCTTGTTGGTTATATCTGAAACGAAGCATAAACGGTTAGACCGTTAAGAAAGGAGATCCACACCTATGTCATTTTTAACAATTACCACATTCTGTTGTAGACAAGTGTCCCGAAAGAAATATCTTAAAATATGTATTTATTTATATTCGCGACAATGATCTCCTCACAAACTTGTAATCTGGCCAGGTGATATCACTGTAAAACAACTTGTCCATATATAAATACCATATTTTATCTCGAGCTTTTGACGAGAAGAAAAGGGTCCGTATTGTTTTTGGTAATATTTCAAAGGCTTTTTGACCGTGTATGGCGTGATTGCTCTATAAACTTGAATGTGCAGGTATCGTAGTTAAAACACACCATTACATTATTTTCTTTGTCCGACCACGACATTCTAAACCGGGAATAGAGTGTTATTGTTCATCAAGTACAGACCAATTATTATCATGGTATGCCTATATAGTACTATAATCAGTCAGGCGTGATCGAACCGTTGATTATAGGGGATTTTCATTATAATGATTATGGTCGTACATGTATGTGTTTAAGTCAGATACAACCCTCGGAGCTCTATGTTCTTAGCTTTGAAAAAATCCTCGGCCTTTTTCAAAGCTAAGAATGTAGAGCTCCTCGGGCTTTATCCTATACGTAATTTCAACAACTGGTTTTCCAGCTACCGGTCAAACAGGCTACAACGTGTCGTTGTCAAAGGTGAATACTCGTCCTGGGGTACCGTTACTGAGGGTGTACCACAAGGCTCTGTGATTGGCCCGGTTCAATTTTTAATATACATACGAAAGCGAAAAATCTACCATCCGGAATCTCTTTGCAGACGATAATATGATTTCATTTTAAGAAATAATTCGGCTAGACACGACGAAATATTATCGACAGATCTAAAAATACTGGAGGCATGGGCAAACCAGCTGCGAGTAGCATTCAGTCCGTCTAAATCATGGGATACGACTCTTGCTTACGAGGAAGCCTAGAAACGTGTTTTTCATTGGCAAGCCAATATCCTGGGTCAAGCCCCATCTCAAACATCTCGGCAATACAATACAAGAAAATTTAAAATGGGGAACTCATATTGATAATATTTGTGATACCACAAACTTTAAGATTAACATACCCAACCACATCTCACGGAATATCAATCAGAAAACTCTGGATATTAAATAAATCATTTATAAGACCTGGCTTGGAGTACTCTGATATCGTTTTTGATAACTGTATCAAAGAAGAACAAGCGCACGTAGCATCTGTACATAAAAGAAATGAAATAAAATGAATCGGGCTGTAGGCCACTTTTGTGCACATATAGGCTAAACTGGGCCAAGATAACCTCCTGAGGATGGTGAGATGAATGATATGACACTGCCCTCCAGACATAGGATTCGAAATTCGAGCACTGGCGGTCTGAGGCCGAACACGCTACCTCTCAGCCACGGAGGCTCCCCTGTACATAAAAAAGCTGGCAGAATCATCGATTTTTGTCATACGCAGTACATTTAGTAATGTTATTTTCACCATATTAAGATTTGAAATATGCATGTTAATTTGTTTAAAACAATTAAATAATGATTTCAAATCAAAAAATAAAGTTGGGTGTTTTTCCTTGAAAAAACATATAAATGGACATGCGAAGTTTCATGGGGAGTCAGACGATTTCCACATTTAAAAATGTGGTATGTAATAGTCACGCGAAAAAAATGCCCTTTGGTATTTTAGATCATTCACTCAATGAACTGGAAATAAAGATAATACGTTCAAAATTAACCCTGAAGCGCTGAAATATGTTTATAAAAACCACAGAGATCAAAATGTCTTAGTTATAATAGCTCTTTCCGCTTCATTCGAATACCTATGTTATGGGTCTGCGGCCATTGTAATTGTTTACTCTCTCAGTATACAGTGCGAGGATTGAGTTTAGACGTCAGAATCTGACGTCTACATCTGACGTCTACAGACGTCAGATTCTGACGTATAAAGTCGACCACTCGCTGTAAGGGATAACTATATAAAATCAACCTACCTTGTAAATACTATCCAGTGTATCTCTTTATCAATGACTAATTATTGTTGACGTACATCAGAAGATGAATTTACTTTCACATTAAAACACGTATGACTTTACAGACACCAAAGAGAACGTGTTATGTACCCACCTATTGCAAGTCGAGTCATTCTGGTTTTACGCTTGTATTCTTTCTCATATCACCGCTATACACTATCACGATTAAAATATGCTTGTCTGACTGAGTCTTGGTAATAATTGACGACCGTTTCGTGGGTGCTGTCAACCACACAATGTGAACTAATGCCTAGTTGTCTCCTCTCCGACCTGACGCATACCCCATCAAATGAGTCGACCCTTAAAGCGCTGACATATTCACACTGCACAATCAAAAAGACGCCTATTGGCGAAGTGCAACGCTTCTCGGCGCCAAATTGTCAACTTTTGTCAGAAATCTTTCAAAATATCGTCTGAAAAAAGACCAAAATGTCAAATTTATGTCAAATAAAGGTGTGCACGGAACAATAGTACATCTTACGAACCTCCACACATGAAATTTACATGGAAAAAATTATTATATTTCTCAGACTAGTGAAAACAGTTTTGGTACCCTACCTCAAAATTGGACACGATTCCATTCAAATGTTATTTTTTTAATTCTATTTGCATATAAATCTTCTATAATGTGATAGATTATGTTACATTAAGTCTGCTCTACGCCACTGATATCTCATTTTTTTGTCTAATGACTTGCGTAGACAATAAACTGTTGAAACGTTGTAAAATGAGTGTTGCACGCCTATTGGAGCAATGTGAAGACGCCTATTGGTGCAACTATGTATAATTTTGTTAGTATTGGTAGGCCTATATGGCTATATTAGGTACGAATTTATTTTATAATCTATGGCTATTTTCTTTAACGGGATAGGCCTTAAGATCATTGTACTATGTAGCCTACGGCTGGAATATATACATTTAAATGATATATATATATATAACCTGATAGTCTAGACTATAGCCTAACAAAATGTTCGTTAATAATTAAGCAGCCTCCGCCGCCAGCGCAGTTATTTGTTTTCAAGATAGCTACTAATCTATCAATATAATATATCTATACTTGACATAGCCATACCATACCACTGGCAAATTGTTTTGGTGACATTTTGATCCCCATATTATCAACCCTTTAATTACTATGGCCACTAACGAAGAAATGCTCGTGAACGCGTTTTAGGGAACAGTTTCCATCAGATCTTCTTTTAATTTAGCAAATATGCTCAGCTATGTCAGACAATGACCTGATTCCCTTTTAAGGGCAAAAATTAAAAAATGGCCGTTTAGCGGCTATTTTGAATTTGAGTAATTTTGTGCTATTTAAGTGACACAAAAAATGCAAAAAATGCGAAAAAATTGCAAAATAGCTGGACCATGAATATAAAACAAAATGGAAGGTCTCACACCATGATAACCCATGACAAATTTCGCACTAATAAAATCTAAAATGGCCGTCAGTCGGCCATTTCAAATTGTCTTCCTCATTATCTCGGAAATCTTGCATGATAGCTGAACTTCTGCTCTCTCATACTTCTCATATCCATCACATACCGCCGAATAATTTTTGGTTGCATTTGTAATCCCATATAATCAGCCCTTTAATTACTAGGGCCACTAACAAAGAAACACTCTTTAGCGCCGTTTAGCGGCTTTAGCGGCCATTTTTATTTTTGAGAAATTTTGTGATATTTACGTAACTCAAAAACAAAGCAAAAAGCTGGACCATGAATATGGAACAAAAGGTGAGGACTCACACAAGGATAACCCATGACAAATTTCGCAGAAATAAAATCTAAAATAGCCAACTGGCGGTCATTTTTAATTGTTCTTTTTTTCATTATCTCAGAAATCTTGCATAATAGCTAAAGCGGTAATATAAAATAAAACTTGAGAAAATTTGCTGATCTATATAAAACTTTAAATGGCCGACTCGCGATAACGGAGTGCTGCTTTCGTGCTCGTTTCCGAACAACACTCTTCCTAGTTAAAGACAGTTATTAATCTTACTACATTATATATAGCCTACTGGTCCTATCACAGTTCTGTCATTAATCTGTTGATAGGTAGGCCTATAGGTCTACGCGAGGCATGTTGGCCTGATATTAGTCCAGACCTGCGATTTACTACACCGTAAAGGCGTGGAGCATGGATTGTTGTGCTACTTTTATCCAAGAAAGTGAAAGTTCTTTAACATATGGTGGTGACAGAGCGATCTCGACTGATACTCAAGATACAGTAGGCCTACATAACTTTTAATGTTGTTTATAACATATGAGCTGATTATGGGATGTATGGCCTAGCTGCAATGTCACTGATTCTAACCAACCAGTCATATATCGACCTGATTAATCGAGGCCAATTTTAGTCTTTCATAATTATGAAGGAAAAATGGAAAGTAAGTTAACACATTTTTTATAGGAAGCCATTTGTGGCTGCAATCTTCAATTTCAAGTTTTGTTTCAGCCACAATTGGACTATACTTACCCCCTGCTTACTGTGTCACCCAAGTGTACTAGAGGGTCTACAGGGTCAAACGAGTGCACGTGTAGTTCACATGTATGCATTGGGAGATGGGGAGACGAGGATGAGGTTAATATGTAGCCTAAATCTTTTCATTACGCATAGGCTTTATGACCTAAACACTTTTATTACCCAGCAAACTTGGAACGTCGGCCCAACGTTGGTTTACCGTTAGCCTGGCTAGTGAGCACAAACCGTTGTAGGCTTAGGCCTTGTTAGTCAGGGGCGGGTCTAGCATTTCACTGATGGGGGGGGGGGGTGTTAAAACAAAGGAATATTTTACTGCAGCGCGGGGTCTTTGATTTTCAAAGGCTTTCTCCTGCTATATGGCATATTGGGTACTGTTTGTCCCTCAGTGAGTGTGGAACCAGTTCATAAGAAAACCCCTAAATGAGATTAATTTTTTTCGACCAAACCACCCCCCTTGGATCCGCCCCTGCTTACTTATTTTGTTTTTTGAAATTATTTTATAATTAACCAGGATCTTTTTTATATGGCAATATAGGCCTAGACAATAGAAATTAAACTTACGTTAGTTTAGTATTCTTCTGCGCTTTTGAATATTATATCCCTGCTCAAGAAGCTAGGTGGGGGGCAGATGTTAGGTCTCCCCCCCCCCCCTTATGCATCACTCCGGACGTGACGCCACAAGAACTTCCCTTGGCAAAAATAGCTTTATTTAGGCCAGATTTTATTATGTCTGATAATCCCCAGCGTACCTTATTACCATGGTTATAGTGATATTATTTATATTACAAATAAATGTTTATACAAGAATTCCTCCATCTTTTTTTCGAAATAAATGTTTCTAATATAAAGTTTGGGCTGTGGGGATTTGATAATACATAGGCCTAATCCTCTAAATGTGTTGGTAGACGTATATGACTAGTCTTAGCAATATGACGTTGAATAGGCCTACTTCATTTATCGATAATACGTGATAAAAAACAGTGTAGGCAATATAACAAAAACATCTTGGGGGAGGGGGGGGGAAACCTCTGCGTCCCCCTCTTTATCAAGAACGTGGATACGCCACTAAAAAATGGTTGAAAATAACATGCTTTCTATTTCGGTAAATTTTATTTGCACCGATAGGCGTGTGCACATTGCTCCAATAGTCGTTCAACCAGACAAAAACTTTAGTTTTGGCGAATAATCACAAAATAAAGCTACCAGTTTGCTCTCCAGTTGTTCAGTTGTACAGTCTGGACTCTAATTTATATCATTCGATTATATTAGGACGTTCATATAGCTACTTACGAGCAAAAATGGGTTTGAAAAGGACTATAAGTCCGGAATATCAGGATGGGTAGCCAACTGTTTTCATTCGTCTGAACAAACTACAGTCGCTATACGAGTAAAATAAACACCAGCGTTGTCCTTATACAATCTATTGTTCCGTGGACGGGGTAATTACACTAAGTAATTGAACTTTATGTCTTTTTTTACACTTTTTGTGAGCCGTCATAGCTTTAAATTGACATTTTGCGCCGAGAAGCGTTCATCCTTCGCCAAGAAGCGTTAACTTTGCGCCAATAGGCGTCTTTTTGATTCTGCAGTGTGATATTTGTGCATAAATCATTACATGGATACCAATGAATGTCCTATTTAGCTTTTTCAGATTCATTTGAAAACATAGGTTATGGGTCTACGATCATTATAAATATTTTTTATCTTACAGTGCAGGGATCGACTTTTGACGTAAGAATCTGACGTCTACAGACGTCAGATTCTGACGTCTAAAGTCGGTCCCCGCGCTGTAAAGGTTATGTGGGGGTATCTAAGCCGCAACAATTTCATGTGAACGTTCACTGATTGAATTATAACTAATTTTCACCGACATATAACATTTGTAATCAGTGAATTCCTCATAATTATAGTATGCTTTTTATTGAACTCTTGTGATAATCATCCATATTAATTTACAATTCACGACTTAGTATTAATCTAAATTAAACTTGAATCTAGTACTTGACAGGTTCCTCACCGCTTTGAACCCTGGGCGCCTGAGTAGTAGTACATTTTTACCTGATCAACCCATATCATGTATATAAACAGACTTTTAGATTTAATATTCCCGAGACATTGTAAACTAGCCTGTCACTTAAGATGCCATAACTACAATATTATCAATACCTGGAAGTCCCGTAAGTGTGTCTAGGCCCACATTTTAGGTTGGCAGTCTTTAAAATATTCACTACATGCATTATTGCACAGCGTTGTTTTATAAGGAACAATACCGTATTGTGATTTTGTCAAGTTCGCGTTGAACTTAAACATTTACCATGTCCCCGCTGGGCGGGGGCCCTAGGGTAGTGGCTAGCACCGCTGCCTTTCACGCCAGAGTTCGGGGTTCGGTTCCCGGTCTCGGCGGTTTAAAAGAAACAAAATTGTTTCTTCCCCATCCACGTGTGAAAGTTAGTATTGTGGGGAGCCTCCGTGACCGAGAGGTAGCGTGCTCGGTCTCAGACCGCCAGGGCTCGAATTTCGAATCCTGTGTCTGGAGGACAGTGTCATCTCAATCATCTCACCATCCTCAGGAGGTTCTCCTGGCCCAGTTTAGCCTATATGTGCACAAAGGTGGCCTAAAGCCCGATTCATTTCATTTTTACCATGTCCCCGCTCGTGAAAGACAGGCTCTGTTTAGTAGAATAAAATAAATGACCGTTATCGGAGCGTGAAACATTCTGAGCGTAATAATAGCATAATAGCACCGCTGTACAGATGAAGTAGCTCAGGTGACACAACATACGCAGGACGGTAACACAACGTTGGCGTGATGTTGGACCGCGTCGAAGACGGCGGGCCAACATCACGCCAACGTTGAGTTAATTAATCATGTTTAAGTGACGTATGGTGACGCCGAAATGATTCACTGTACAAATACTTAGAACAGTCATCTCGGTAGGAGGTCTATCTTTTAGTTTGGATATATGCATACGCCCAAACTACCTGTTGTTTTTATTCTTGGGCTAAAAATATGAGGGCTAATTTCTCAGTGATTTTAAATAACTGGCTTTTTGCAGTCATAATACATTAGTATCATGGTGATTTTATACATATTTGCCATTTTCAGTGGCGAATAACTCCTGGGGTGTTCACTATTTTTTGAAATAATTGTGTTGTAAAGTACAGACAGTGGGGGGACACTCGATTTGTGGTAGCAATTACCGTGTGTTACGAAACGGACACGCCTGACCTGGCACGGCGTGAGCGTTGACACCGTTTAGTGTGGTCGCCACAGATCGATGGCTTAATCACACCTCGTTAAGATAAGCAGGTGACTACTGTCCTGCTATAACAATAGGCACGCCCGCCAGCCTTCCCGTCTGAACCCTTGTAGTACCATCACCCACATATTATATCCTCACACATTAAAGTGTGTAAATTACAATTACGAGCCATATTTTTCCATCCTACATATCATTATATATGTTTGGAAGATGGTTCATCAATTAAATTATTTCATACTGATGTAAAGAATACAAATAAACTTAAAGAGACTGGCCCAGGATGAAATCATTGAAAAATCGGTGATTTTATTTTGGCTTTTTAATATGACCATATGATGTAAACATGTCCATAGACTAGAACTGCAAAAGTTTTATATTTTCTCTGCTGCGCATTCACTAGTTAGACTAGATATAGAGACGAAATCCTCGTATTTCTATTTTTTGACATGGTTGTCAATAATTAGAAATCAGGAATTTCGTCTCTAAGTTTCCAAAGTTTGCTGAAAGGTTGAGTAGCGATAACTATAATAAATAGTTATAATTTTAACTTGTGGCACTAAAGTTTATCTAGCAGATATATTGAGAGATGAAACAATCCAACCAAGGTAATCTTCTGCGTTTACTTACAATATATTATTCAGCGTTAATGAGTATTTTGTTATTTTAAATGTATTCATGTTTTTAACCAGTAATATTTTTTGTGTTGAATGACTACATTTCATGTACTATTTATGTGTAATGTTCCCGTCTGTTCTCATATTTTTTGCCATAATTGCATACGGTGGTCCAACAGTAAACCAGCATTGAATCAGAGTGTCATGTTTGTCTTACCCAGACACTCGCTAACAGACTGTTAGACGGGTGGCCTTTGAGGCGTGCCCTGCTGTGTTAGATGTTTTTTTTAGTATTTTTAATGATGCAACAAAATCACATTCCTAAGTTCATCGGTGACATACGTAGGACATACACCATCAATCAAAATGAAATTATTTCAACAAGACATTGCTTTCATAATAGAAAAAAAAACATAGAGGGCTATAAAACGGCTACCATTCAGAAACAGCCTAGAGAAAAAAGACATGTAAATGTGTTATGGTCGGCTGTGAAAGATTTTGAAAAAAATTTTGCTCCTAAAAAATAACTTATATACAAATATTTTACAATTATGTAAAAAAAACGTCAATATTCTAGGTACAGCGCTAGGACGCATATCAGATCATAGTGGCTGAAAAATGTTTTCCGGGGATATAACCAATGTTACTGTGTAACAACACTTTTTCTGTTATTAATTTAAAACCATGTTTGAATGTGGTTTACAAAGCATATATTTATTTATTTGCGGAGCAGTTAACACCTAGTACACCCTTGGCTTCACAAGGTGCAATTACACCACTGATTAGCAGGGAAAGGCAGTGGTGTCAGTGCGTCAGCTATGTGTCATAAACATCCCAATATAAATCCCTAACTTTTTAAATTTTCATCGTACAAACTCGTAATTAATATCACCAGAAAGCTTATTTATTACTCAAAAAAATGATATAAATTATATTATGTTTGCACGTTAACTTGCAAAATTATTCATTTAGAAAGGTAAGCAGGGTTTATCAGTGTTGGCGTGGCTGAGACATAACAAGCAGTTAGCGAGGTGTGACAACACAAAACAGTTGTATAACATTTATACAATGTTTGACCAGCGTCGAAGACGTTGTGCCGGCATTCTCTCAATGTAATACAAATGTTTTGTTTTTAATGGGCGATACAAATTCCTAACTTCAACTATAATATAACGTCTTCGGCACGCGAGGAAAATATAGGCTAGATCCAATCCGAGTAGCGTTAATTAAGCAGTATGTAAACATACAGGGCTATACTTCCCTGAGACAGCAACCAACAAAACATGGGAACGACTGCGGCGTCCAGTAAGACAGTAGTTACATTAGCTAATTAGCACTTCAGAAAATTAGTAAAAATATAAACATTGCCGTTGGTAATAAAAAATTGGAACAATACAATCATATATTAAATTTGTGAATAAAATAATGCTTTGATAATTGTATTTTTCGTGACCTATTAATAAATCATTGACTGGTAAGAGAGGTCAGGTCAAACTGGCTCATCTGGACAGCAGTGCATAGCGTTATCACCTCGTTAACCAGTTAACGTCTGCGTCTGATCCACCTACCGCGTGCCCCACCCTAACACCACCCCCATGTGCAGTGTGACGCGACGTGGAGGCTCGCAGCACCCTAACAAGTGTGACAGGGGTGTGCGTCGCTCACTAATGTTTGTGCCTCCCCCCCCCCACTGTCTGTACTGTATCATGTAGTGGTAGTAGTAAATCATTGCTTTGCGTCACTTTTCGGCACAAATGGTCTTTGACATTGTAATACGATAAAAACGTTGTAGTCAAATGATGAATGATGTACAGATGATGATGTGAGGGTGGGGGTGATAGGGCATGGTGGGTTATTGAGAGCGTTTTTCTTTGTTCGCCCGATAAGGGGTTCTGGGCATGTCTAGGGGATCTACCCCCAGACATGCCCAGATGGCCGGAGATTTGGTTTCCGCTGTGCAATTTAATGCTGAAAATCCGTGGCATTTCGCGCCCATTAGCCCCCAGAGTAAAAATAGGATATTCATTCCCAGTGAGAGAACTAATGTCATCAAACTCGCTATTGCCGGTTATTTAAGGCTACCACGACCTATTACATGTTTTATCATGATCACACGCTCAGGCACTCGAGCCTTGAATGGAATAATCCTGGTCACAGGTGAACTCTGATGGCAAGCACGAAAGGTCGACCCGATGTTGTTTTAAACCTTTGCCTCCTGATCACGACAATAGTCGTTTTTAACCTGCTTTAAGTCCTGTTCAAATTGGAAATGAAATTTGCGTTTAGCCATCAATATTTGTAAATTTTTGGTCTCAAATTAAACGAATATGAGTAATTTTCAAACACTTGAGGTCGTGGTAGTATGGATTTTTGACTATCATCGCACCATCCTCAGGAGGTTCTCCTAGCCCAGTTTAGCCTATATGTGCACAAAAGTGGCCTAAAACCCCGTTCATTTTAATTCATTTATGTTGTCAGATCTCAATGTATTCACCAGGTGTCTCAAGAAACGCCTGTAATATAAGATCAATTCGGTCCGATTCTCCCGTCTGCCCCATCTCAGCAAACACGAGACAATGGACCAACACTTAAAGCACTTTTATTGAGAATGAAATGTGTGGTAACCCTTTAACCGCCGGTGCCGCATATATTCGGCTTTTCATTTTTTATTAGCCCATTAACATGAAACATGTTAAAGATAAAATATGACATCAATCAGCAATATTTGAAAACCGTTGACCTCCATTTTGTCAAATCTGAATAATTTTCACTCACTTGAAGTTGTGGATCACGTCAGCGAGACACAACTTCAAGTGGGTGAAAATTCAGATTGAATAATTTGGCGGTTAAAGGGTTAAACAACAATATTTATAAATGTTTGTATTGTTTGTATTATTAAGCAAATAAGAGTAGTTATCACCTACTCGAAGTTGTGGGTCGTGGTAGCGAAACAGACGCAACACCAAGTGGGTGGACATTAGATATTGTCGGGTAAAGGTCACTCACGAAAATGTTTATTTTTTTCATTACATTAACCAGGGAAAATTAAGAGGGGAAATAAATCAAGTACGATTGTTTTTTAGAATTTTCTGTCAAACTGTTTTTATGTGGAAGAACACGATAATAAACGTGGATGATAGTAATCGTGAAAAATTCCTTATCGGCTTATTGTATAATGAGCTATCCCTTACAGCGCGGGGATCGACTTTAGTCTGTAGACATCACAGTCTGAAGTAAATGAAATGAATCGGGCTTTAGGCCACCTTTGTGCACATATAGGCTAAACTGGGCCAGTAGAACATCCTGAGGATGGTGAGATGATTGAGATGACACTGTCCTCCAGACACAGGACTCGAAATTCGAGCCCTGGCGGTCTGAGGCCGAGCACGCTACCTCTCGGTCACGGAGGCTCCTCACAATACTGACTTCCACACGTGGATGGGGAAGAAGCATTTTTGCTTCTTTCAAACCGCCGAGACCGGGAACCGAACCCCGAACTCTTGCGTGAAAGGCTGAAAGGCAGCGGTGCTAACCACTACCCTAGGGCCCCCGCCCACACAGTCTGAAGTGTAAAGTCGATCCCCGCACTGAAAGAGTAAAACATAGTTATAATGGTCGAGGAAACTTAACATAGGTAGTATTCAAATGAAGAGGAAAGGGACAACTAATCCGTTGATGATGATTTAAAAAGCCTCTGGGCTCTTTGTCTACATAAAGGTATTTCAGCGCTTTAACCCTTTAACCGCCGGTGCCGTACATATTCGTCTTTTACATCTTATATTAGCACATTACATATCAGCTTTTAAACCTGTCAAAGATAAAAAGTGACTTTAATCAGCAGAATTTGACAATTTTGAGATCCATTTTGTCAAATTTGAATAATTGTCACTCACTTAAAGTTGTGGATCACGTCAGCGAGACACAACTTCAAGTGGGTAAAAATTCAGATTGCATAATTTGGCAGTTAAAGGGTTAAGGGGTAACTATACTATGTAATAATGTGTAAGTTGATGGGTTTTTCAAATACTCCTACTACCCTGTTTTAATATATTTGTAATCGGGTTTAAGTATAATTAATGATTTCACACCATGCTTTCAGCTTGACTTAATTAAATCAAGGAAAATAGAATTATATGTTCCTTGATTAAACCAACACGTGTACAGTGCATACACACATGTTCCTACAAATATGGTTCCCCTATGTCGAATGAAGAATAAGAAATGCATATTTATTTTCAAATATATAAGTTCCTTTGTTATTCGAAAGCCTGGTGGTAAAGCTAGTTTGAATAAAAGCTATGATAAATTATCATTATTGCAAATGTATCATAATTTCTGGGCCAGATAGAGTCGGTATTAGTTCATTAATGAATGTTTGATAATTTATGTTGCGATAACGCGGATATCTGCAAATAACACCAATAAAAATTATTGTAATAGTAGAAAATAATTGATATGCACGTACTGTACTGTTAGTTCATTCTTTTAAGGTGTGGTATGTGTAATCAGATGGAAAAATTATGATGGCAATAGTTTTTATATACTTTGAGTATGGGGTGGTCTTGACAATAATTAAAATAATAAGATAATTCCCAAACCTAAAAAAGTGTTTTAATAGACTAAGTCTAGCATAGTAGGATATGTTCACCTTATTTGTTGTGTCTAACATTACAAAGTTGTTCTCTTTATTTTCTTTTTATAATATGTAGATCGCCAGGTGGCGTATATGTTGCGTCGCTAGACGGAGCTGTTATTTGTCACGTTTTTGCTTTTTATTTCTAAATGAGTATTTTGTGTTGTATGGTTAGCGATGAAAATGTAAACCCCTGTGACTCTTCCGACTAGTAGTGTATCTTATCTCAGAAGGGCAGTTTGATAATCGTCATAAAAGAATGACTTTTGAACTGTTTTTTTTTATAATTTTAAGAAATATGTAAGATTACTCAAAGTCAAAGACCCATTTTCATTAATATTTCTATCATCAACATTCAACTAATAATTATTTATGCCATGCAAAATCATTGTCCACTAATATATATATAATTACACCCATCAATATTTTTATGTAAATATCAATCAATCAATCAATCAATCAATCAATCAATCAATCAATCAATCAATCAATCAATCAATCAATCAATCAATCAATCAATCAATCAATCAATCAATCAATCAATCAATCAATCAATCAATCAATCAATCAATCAATCAATCAATCAATCAATCAATCAATCAATCAATCAATCAATCAATCAATCAATCAATCAATCAATCAATCAATCAATCAATCAATCAATCAATCAATCAATCAATCAATCAATCAATTAATCAATCAATTAATCAAACAATCAAACAATCAATCAATCAATCAATCAATCAATCAATCAATCAATCAATCAATCAATTAACCACCAAATAATGCAATTATTTAATCAATCAATTAAATTTTTTGACTGTTTTAAATCTAAAGGTCTACATTTTTTACATCTTAATGCTAGGAGCCTATTACCTAAAATTGAACAACTTCGCCTAGTGGCGCAAAATTCGCATGCAGCAGTGATTGGAATAACAGAGACTTGGCTAGATCACTCTGTTACTGATCATGAAATTATTATTCCCAATTATACAGTGATCAGAAAGGACA
>OZ024912.1:57237054-57329554 GCA_964017125.1 Flabesymbios commensalis
TTGACCATCATGTTGTCATGGTGTGATATTTTAACACATTATTGTCACTCTTTTGACTAGTACAACATATTATTACAATGATGCTATCATCTCCAATGATTATATCATTTATCTCTAATGTGTAAAACATAATAATGACTAGTAAATATGTATTTCTCATGACTAGTCCATCATATTACCACAGTGTCATATTTTAACCTTTTGACTAGAATAATGGTATATCATATAGATAATTCAAGGCATGCTTAGAATACTCTGAAGCTCATGAAACATGTGGGGTTGCCAACACCATGAACAATAATTCACCATTCTCATGGGATGTTACAAACCATCTGTCTGCATATATGATGCGATGCTATTATGCAGTTTCGGTTCAAGCATGGTATATAGGCCTAATATTCAAGGAGATCAGTGTCAAAATCAGTGTGTTCCTCTTCGGTATCATGGATAGTTGCACAATCACCATGTTTGGCTGCCATTGGATTGTGACGCTGATCAAGGGAACCCAGTATGTTGCACAGGACAGGCTTGTCAAACAACTGCAGTTTTATTGTGAGAAAGCCTTTCCTGCAGCCCTTACAATTTTTATTAAGTCAGGAGATGCTGGCGGTCCACTTGCTATTACAGGAGATGGGACGTTGTTGAGCCACTCCCAGCCTAACTCAGTAATACAAAGTGATGAGGCACTAATGCTTGAGAATGTGCTCGCAGCATGTACAGGAGCAGATTTTCATCAGTGGGAGGCAGCGATACACAAGGGGTGGTTTACCCTTCTTCTTAATATAAATCATA
Source organism: Flabesymbios commensalis (assembly GCA_964017125.1). Classification (NCBI taxonomy): domain Eukaryota; kingdom Metazoa; phylum Annelida; class Polychaeta; order Terebellida; family Flabelligeridae; genus Flabesymbios; species Flabesymbios commensalis. The sequence continues at coordinate 57,237,847 of OZ024912.1, forward strand.
TACTGGGCTGTATTCATGCTGGAGCACTTTGGCTGACCATAAAGTGCAGCTAAAAAGTAATGTTCAATTCTCATTAAATCTTCGTGCGTGGCTGTCTCCTCTCCAACGACAGAGTATAATTCCGGAAAGTCACCTTGTTGGAGTTTGCTGAGTGCTGTGAGCTTTCCCTTTTTGTATAGGGTAAGACACAGTTTCACATCCTGTGACTGCATGCCTTCCGAGTAGTTGAAGACTTTTATCATCCAGAGCTGCTGCAATGTCGCTAACATACAGCACACTCCCATCTCACTTTTCCAGCTGAACCAAAGAAATGATCGTAAGCTTCCTAGCCCAGAAAATCAGAAGAATGAGAACGTCTGTATCGTCACTGATGATACGAATGACCCTCTCGCCTTTTCCCACGGCCTCGATCATCAATACATCTGCCTTATTGTCGCTCAATAAACCTTCATCTTCTCCAACCATTAGAATATGTGACTCTATTTTACATGTGCAAAGTAAACGTGAGATGAGTCTCTTATTACCTTTGCTTTTTATGATAATGTCTCTGTTTGGAAGAGGAGATGTGAGCGTGGGGTTGTATTCAGCAGGAACAGCACCTCCGGCTCTGCGAGATCGCTCATGGCCTTTAGCAGAAGCATTGCCATATCTATCAACAAATATTTTGGTAAGAACTTCACTATAGTTCTTTAATCTGGTCGCCATACTTGTGGCTACTGTAGAGATGGTACCACCACAGGGCCAGACAATATGATACAATAACTGTCCTCCATCCACGATCACTTCATCTGGACAGAGCTCAGTTGCAATAATGGCCAGTTTTTTCACAATATTGACCTTATCACCTTTGCGAATACAACCAAATTCGTCAATTATAGAGGAAGGGACTGCACAAAGCTCATACTCAAATACTGATAGAAGACTTGTGTTCCTGTTCTGACCAACAATTAGGAGACGACTGAAAAGTGCTTCCATGTCATAAATCATCGCATCTCCTACTTTTATTCCCTTTTCATCGTTTCCATTGTTTTAATTTCCCCTGATATTGATTTATGGGAACCTTCAGGTAAAAAGTTGACTAAATGTCTTGCTATCTCCTCACCGACATTCACTGTGTCAGCGACATTGATGCTGTCATCAGCTACCTTCCTACTCACTATATTAATCAGTTCTAGTGCTGGATCAACAAGAGATCAATGTTGCAGGCCTGAGGCACACGCTGACACAGAGGATAAGTGAGAACCCAGCATGCAACCTGCTCAGCTGAGAGGCTGATGCCAACGAGACCACCTTCAGATTTGCAATAGCGTAGGCCTATGTAAGTTTGTTCCCCAAACTGATCTGCTAAGACTGCATTCCACACACCTTCTCGGTGTCCCCATACAAAAGCACTTGGCATCCTCAGACTTGCAGATACCAATAGTGCCAATGACCAGCTGCATAGAAGTAGGGAAGCATCTTGGAGGAGCAAGTCACCTTCGCGTTGAGCGCTAATAAACATGTGTGCAATCAGAGTTGGCATAATGAGACAATACACCCACAGCTGCCCAGTTAAAGTCTTGCAGGCCTTCTCAAGAAAGATTTATATATCTTCCCTTATATATCTTCCCATTTAATATACCCGTCAAACCACCGAATGCGGCTCCAATCAACTCTTCAAGACCAGATCCTTTCATCAGCTTACCAATACACCCAAGAAATGAAATAACACAGTGTACCCTCCTGGATGTATTACATTTCTCTGGGTCTGACCACTTCACTTGAATTGCAATCATGTAGGCCTACAGTTGCATATCCAGTGTTATATGTACTATATTCATACCCGAACTCTGCAAGTAATTTTCGCAGTAGTCCAAGGTTGTCACTATTGTATCAGGGTTAGATGGAGGGACATCGATCAATGGACCAAATGCGAATGTATGTACAATATATGTCTGAAAATAAAATTCCTAGCACAATTTTTCCGAAAACTACTGTCGGACAGCTATTTCGACAAGTCAAAATGTCGATTTTATTAGATTATCGCTGCTTACCACATAAAAAGTAGAGTTCATGAAATTCATTGTACAAATAACTATCCATAGAGCCCAAAATCATCGTTCTAGTGTAATTATATCCAAAGTTATTGCTGTTTTTAAATTTCACATTGTTTCAGTGGCGGCCATTTTGGATTTATGCCGTTCACGGATTTTTCCCAGAGTTGCCACACCGGCAAGAGCTGGATCTGATATCTACAGCATCTTACCAATACAAAATCATCAAAAAACCTTATAGTACCAACAATTTCGGGGTTCATATAGGGCTTGTATAGGCTGACTACTGGACTATTCTTACTAGGTCTAGTGTCGCTACCGTGTTACAGCTGTGGAGCTGGCTGTGGAAAGGGTTGAGAAGAGAGACGTTGTGGTATACTATAGCGCCGTAGATATAAAATATTGTATTTACTTGTTTGATCTGAACCCACTGAAGAATATATCAATGGTAACATTGCAGAGAAATATTTTACAAAACATTCATTTTTTTTATCAGTATTATTATTTAACAAACATTCATGCCAAAAAGGCTGTAGGCCTACAATAATTATGTTCAAAGGCCGACATAAAAGTGATAAAAAATATTATGTCTCGCTAATTTCATTATTTATTTTAAAATATGCTAAATTTTTGTAGGGGGCCAATTATTTATAAAAAAGTTAGTATTTTTAATATGATTTTGATGGTTCTATCTGATCTTTATGTCACTATGTGTCATCTATGAAAATAATATTGCCATGATAATTATAGTAAGGAAGTGTGGTAGGCCTACGCCTGCAATCATTCTCACAGCGCGGACACTGTAGCCAGTGACGTACACCGAATCCGCGTGCAGATCAATCGGCATGAAAATATATATACCATCATTCCACTCTGCAAAGGTTAAGAAATGAAATGAATCTGGCTTTAGGCCACTTTTGTGCATATACAGGCTAAATTGGGCCAGGACAACGTCCTGAGGATGGTGAGATGAGTGAGATGATACTGCCCTCCAGATACAGGATTCTGGAGGTCTGAGGCCGAGCTCGCTACCTCTCGGTCACCGAGGCTCCCCACAATTAGTGTTTTACGAGTGGATATGGAATAAACATTTTAGCTTCTTCAAACCACCGAGACCGGGAAGAGAACCCTGAGCTCTAGAGGCAGCTGTGCTTAGAAACCACCACCCTATAGGCCTCCCCCCCCCCCGCTCACAAATAGTAAAGACCGGTACACACGGTGAGATTATTTCATGAGATTTGTCTCAAACGATAAGCTGGATGGTGAATCTCACCGTGTGTACCGTGCCGAAGACAAAATGTTATGACCCAAAAGATGTATTCTACATGATGAGTACTGTATATGGCCATTGTGTCCATTCCAGCAAACACATGACAAAAAACAAATGGTGTTTTAATGTTGGACCGACGTCTAAGATGACGGGCCAACATTAAAACAACGCTGGCTGGATGCATCGTGTTTGCCGGGATGAGTCCTAGATTTATCCACGTGCTGTCAGGCTTTGTACTTTTGCAAAAAAATTCTGAATGACTCTGAGTCGTTGTCTTCAAGCTCTGTTTGTAACGCGTGGAAGGCAACGAGTTTACTCCTATTTTTATTAATCCATTCTCGAGCCCAAATAGTTCGTTTTTTTGCGGCTCGTCTTGCACGTCGTTTCTTTATAATCGTAGACAGACAACATAATAGATGTGCATGCCTTTAATAGTGCAACCTTGCTGTGTGCCACCATTTTTATAATTTTGAAAGTGTATGTAGTTTGGTCCAGAGTCTGGAAAAAAACAGAATATAGATGTCCCAGCGAGTGTCATAAAAGATAATCTTATCGTGTGTACAGACAATCTCATGCGAGATATTTTATAAGATTAATCTCATAAGACATATCGTATGAGATAATCTCACCGTGTTTACCGGGCTTCAGAGTGGCGTAGTGCTGAGCATGTTAACCCTTATAGGCCTACCACTAATCACGACTATAGTCGTTTTTAATTTGTTTTATTATATTTTATTATATTAGCCGATCAAATCACTATTATTGAGAATAAAATTAAATTATGTTTAAACATCAAGGTATAAAGAAATATGAGTAATTTTCACCCACTTGAAGTTGTGGATTGCGGTAGCGAGTCACAACTTTGAGTGGGTGGAAAATTAAATTATTTAATTTAGCTCTTGAGGGTTAAAGGTGCCTGTCACGCCGGAGATCGCAGGTTTTTCCTCCGCTTTGGTATTCAGATATTAAGGTTTATAAGACACAAAATGTTTCTTCGCCTCTCTCTTGTGACGATTCAGCATTGTGGGGAGCCTGCTTAATTCACTATTGCTCGCACGCTAATTTTTTATGGCCCAGTTTAGTCCATATGTGCACAAATGCGGCATAAAGCCCAATTCATTGATTCATTGATTCATTAATTGATTGATTGATTGATTGATTGATTGATTCATTCATTCATTCATTCATTCATTCATTCATTCATTCATTCATTCATTCATTCATTCATAAAACTGTATTCATTTAATCATTCCTTCCTTCATTCCTTCATTCATTCATTCATTCATTCATTCATTCATTCATTCATTCATTCATTCATTCATTCATTCATTCATCCATATCTGGCCGACTGGACAAGTCAGCACTTGCTAACTAAAATAGTAGTTTTATAGATAACTAAAATAGTATTTTTATAATCCAGCAAAAAGAACCGAAACTAAACTATAAGTACCCATTTCAAACTCTCCAAAAATAGAGCTTTAGTGTTTACCCCAATAAAATTAAAATCAAAAATAAAAATATTGAGTATCCGTTTACTATGCTGTTTTTACCAATATTCTAAACACCGATTATTCTCTCAGATAAATTCAGAATTAACCGTAATTCTCTCTTTGCGATAACTTTCACCTTTACCATATGAGCATACCGTCATTTTATATCACAAGCATCCGAATCGGAGGGCTGCTATTCGACGACACACTATTATATCGAACAATGTAAAACAGTATAAACGCGAGACCTTGCCCCGATTCCGTTCTAATGTTGGCCCACCTTCTTCAACGTCGGTTGAACATTAAAGCATCATTATGTGAACGCCTCTCGTGTTACGACCCTTTCAGCGCGGAGTTGGTCTGTAGATGTCAGATTGTGACGTCTAAAGACGATGCCAGCACTGAAAAAAAGAAAATAAATATAACACAGGTATTCAAACGAAGTAGAAAGAGCTAGCTAAGACATTTATCAGTTTATGATGATTTCAAATTGAAAAAAAACTTTGTTCTCCATGGCTTATACAGGAATATTTCAGCGCTGTAAGGGCTGTAAGCGCTATTCACGGACTCTCATGATAACCTTGAATTACACTGTAAATCTGTTGAGCATACAGGCTTTTTTATCACATACAATGCAGTCACCTACATGTACATGGACTGTAAGTCTATTAGTCACTCGAACGTTTTGGGCGCTGATTTTTCCGAGAGTGTGTTTTACAAATCTGAAGTTAGGTTAATCGGTTTATAGCAACGTTTGGAATGATAATGTTTGTTCGTTAATATACTGTCTGATGCTGAAAAAATCCTCATTGTTTATCGTCTAATGACGACATACATTATAATAACCACCGTGATGATACGTTTTCTGAAATCACATTTGAAATAGCTATACAGGGTTGCATTTTAACCCTTTGACTTCCAGGCCGGGGTGCATACCAGGATCGAGATATACTGGTGTAGGAGTTCTATTTTTCGTCATTTGAAGCTGGAATTGCTAACGCAATTTCCAGCTTCAAATGACGAAAAATACATAAATGTAGTATATATTTGACAAAAATTTGTGTCATTTTATGGTTACGTTCATTGACGAATGACGACGGAAATTTCCGTCATGTATGGTAGTGAAAAGGTTAAGCCCTTTGTTGTTTTCATTGCTGGTTCAAGAGATCACAAGTAAGATACGCAGCCGTGGAGGTTACGGCATCCAGTTGACTCCTGATATGGTTGAGCTTAGTATATTGCTGTTTGCTGATGATATTGTTTCAACCTTTTCACTACCATACATGACGGAAATTTCCGTCGTCATTCGTCAATGAACGTAACCATAAAATGACACAAATTTTCGTCAAATATATACTACATTTATGTATTTTTCGTCATTTGAAGCTGGAAATTGCGTTAGCAATTCCAGCTTCAAATGACGAAAAATAGAACTCCTACACCAGTATATCTGGATCCTGGTATGCACCCCGGCCTGGAAGTCAAAGGGTTAATTGCTGAAACGGTATTTGAATTACAGGAGAAACTTGACGTATTATATGAAGTCGCTACAAAGCTCGGTCTTATAGTTAATATTGATAAATCAAAAGTGCTAGTTTTTAGAAAAGGATGTCGTTTGGCGGCTATTGAAAAGTGGCATGCTGGAGGGAAAAAGTTATAAGTCGTGACAGAATATAACTGCCTAGGTATTTTTATTCTAAACCAAATTAAATACAAATGTTATGTTGAAACAAGTATCATCAAAAGCAAAATCAGCTTTTTGTCGAATAACCAGATTATGCAATAACTTAAATAATATGTCATTTACTGTTCTCTGTAAAATATTTGTTGCATAAATACAGCCAATCTTATTATATGGTTCTGAACTATGGGGCCTAGATGATATCTCTATCATAGAAAGTGTTCATATTTTCTCACTTAAAAATATACTTAATGTACCATTATTTACGCCAAACATCATGGTCTATGGTGACACTGTCAGATACGAACTGCGAATTAATTCTGTTTTTTCGATGTGTTAAATACTGGTTGGGGTTATTAAATATGGATAATGATAGATATGCAAGGTATATATATAATATGTAAGGTATATAAAATAATGCTTCATGACAGTAACTGTTGTAATTGGGCGAGTAAAATCAAAGAATTGTTGTTTCATTTTAATTTTAATGATGTGTGGGAAGCCCAGTCTGCGGATGATCCTCAATTATTTATTAGGACTTTAAAACAAAGAATGATAGAAGAAAGTGACAATAACTGGTTGATAAACCTAAATGGTAGCAACAGATACTCTGTATATAAACGTTATAAGCAGTTCAGATACAAAGAGAACTATTTAAATGTCATTTCAAGTGGTATCTCAAGGAGAGTAGCATCTCGTTTTCTCATGGGCGTAAGTCTTATTATGACGCATAAACTAAGGTTTATTCAGGACAATGACACTGTATGTCCTATGTGTATGGAAGAAGAGGAAGACGAGATCCACTTTATTCTTCATTGTCATGTTTACCATGATTTACGTCTAAAATACCTTGCTCCGCTTGATAGCCCACCAAATGTAAATACATTCCAATTGTTGTTACGTAGCGTGGATGAAAGTTTAATAAAGAGTTTGTGTACATATTTAAATCAGGCATTTAAACGCAGGGAACAGTACTGTAACGTATGATAATTATCACTTTTAACATTGCACTTTTGAATGAATTGTATTTTGTATATTTTTGTACGGGCCGATGGCCTAACAAATAAACTTTTTGTATACGTATATTCGTATACACATGACAAGCTGCAGGGTATTTTTTAAATCTCAAGAATGTATTTACCTGCTAAACATAACAACATTAGGGATAAACTTTAACATCCAGTAGCTATTGATAAATTTATCAAGTTATTTTAGTTTTCTAATTACTCAACATAGAAATTAATTATCTACCTACCCAGCAAACACAGTAATCATCTCAGTGATGGCTCAATGTTAGCCCATCGTCTACGACTTTGGCCCAATGTCAATCCAACAATAGTTTAATGCCCTGTGATTGCTGTGATGCATGTTAAGCATGATGTTCTGACAGAGAAAAAGATCGCAACACACACGAGATATTCAGCCAATGTTGGTTAAATGTGGCTCAACGTCTGCGACGCTGGCACAGCATTAAACCAGCCTAGGTTCAAGGTCTCGTGTAATGAGGCACAACTTCAAGTGGGTGAATAATTAAATTATTTAATTTAGCAGGACAAGGGTTAATATAATTTACATGGAGCTGCCCGTATGTTTAGTTAATTGATGATTTTTTTTTTTTAAATCAATTATTTAACATCACGTAATAGAAAATGGTATTCTGTAATAACATTTGATAATGCTGATATAAGGCGACTGGCTACGGCATGCAAAATTTCTTCAAAATAAGTCATGGATATATTATCAGTGATATTCACTTTGAGAGTAAAACTGACAGACGATATTTTAAAATCATAAAATTTCAACATTAGTAAAGTAGTTTCAGAGTTTAACGGGCAACCCAATCTCTTCTGCTTTCAATTTACGTCCGGTATTAAAGAAAATACGGCGTCATGGAATAAATCGACGCATACTTATTTTGTTATGAAATTATATTGATAATCTCAGAACACCTTCGCAATAACTATTTGAATAGCCGGTTGATCTGATGAAGGGGAGCATTATTCTGCGAAATGGCTCGTATTCTCGGACAAGTTACGATATATCGTAGGCTTCGGATTGGTCGAGATGTCCATCTCGACCAGTCCGAAGACTACGATATATCGTAACTTGGACGAGAATACCGGCCAAGGTGTTGAACACAAGTAGCACAATTGAAACATTGAAGATAACAATTTACTTGGACATTCATACCTCACAAAGAAGACTGGATCACGCAAAGATCGGACAATGCCGGATGGACCGCCGTCGGTGCGCATGGATGCCCCAGTCACTGACATGACTACACCGGCGGCATTGTGCCGGTGGTTGTATTAATATTTACACGTGGCGCTTCACAAGCGATTGGTCACCGGTCTGACAAAAGCATGAACGCCCGAGAAAGCGGGCACTGTGCGCTTTTTATATTGCTCCATTCAGGAGTGTGACGGAATTAAGCAAACATAATTTAATCTTTTGTGTGGCAGATTGTGAGATCTTGCCAAGGACGACAGCACATAGTTACCGCGTTTAACTGTCGGTGTTGTTAGTGATTGTCTGCAAGACAAGTCTGCGAGACTTCGAATTGATGTTGGTTTACGATTGGTCCAGCGTCTACGATAGTAGACCAACGCTAAACCAAAATGAATGAAACGTATTGTGTCTGCTGGGTAGATAAATTGCATATCTATTCGTCTAAACCATTGCGCAACGGGTGGCCGCTTTTACGCCAACCCGAATTCGGTGGCATTCTAAACATATTAACCCAGAGCGTTGAAATTTTTGTTATAGACCAGGGGAGCCAAAGTATTTTTTTTAATTTGAAGTCATCATAAATGTGTTAGTTAGCTCTTCCCGATTCATTTGAATACCGATGTTATGGGTGTACGTACGGCCATTATCTAATTATAAATAGTTAGGGCCTAGTGCCTGGGCATCCGTATAGCTTCCGTTCATCTGCTAATATCTTGGTAAATGATTCGCCATATATTCGATTAACGCTTTATTGTTCAGCGTATGGTGTATTTTTGTGCGCCACTGTACTACATGTGTAGGTATTTCGTTACGGTTTTCAACATAAATATGGGAATCTTCAGGATAGTCTATAATCAAACAGAAACATAGGAATAATAATACGCTGTGTGACGAATTTAAATGGTCAATTACTTGAAGTTGTGTCTCGCTACCGCGATACACAAATTTAAGTGACTGAAAATTACACTGCGGTAAAAGTCACAAATTGTGCAAAGACATAACTTGATAGTATATATATTTTTTGGACCACTATTTCCCTTGATGATCACGCGAGGTTGTAAAACAATAATTCGAAAACCAAAGTTTCCACACCCTTTTTGGCGATGGCCATCTTGGACATTACTAGTTTCTTGACATCATTGTGTTATAAAGCTATTATCCTAGACTCAGAAATAATATAAAAAAGGTACATTATATTTTTAACGCTCATTGTTTTAAAAATATATTTTTTCCATTTTTTTGTAAATCATTGCGGTGAAATTGCAATTTGAGTTTAAGAAATTACAGAAAACGATTTATTATTCATATTTATACGATCATCGGCCATCGATAATGTTTAATTTTGTTTAGATAGATGTATGTGCGCAATGAAATAAGATTACAAGAAAACACAAAAATTGATATCTTATTCACAATATTTATACGACATTTTTAAAAGAAACATTACACTTTAAAGTTATTATATTCGTTTATGTTAGTAATAAAAATAAATTATGTTTATTTCTATTACATTGACTGAGGTAAGAAGAGACTTCCCGGGGAATAGTCTGAGAATGGTAATACAAGAACACTAACCTTTAAAGCGCTACGTCCCATTTAAAACATACTTTTTCACCCAGTTGAAGTTGTGTCTCGCTTCCGCGACCTACAACTTCAAGTGGTTGAAAATTACTCCTATTTGTTTAATTTGAGACTAAACATTTACAAATCTTTTTGTTTAAACGCGCATTTATTTCCGAATATCTGTGATTTAACCTTATTATAAAACATATTAAAAACGACTGTACTGTCGTGCGCAACGGTTTAACGGTTTAACCCTTTCAGAGCGGGGACCGTCTTTACACGTCAGAATCTGACGTCTGTAGACGTCAGATTCTGACGTATAAAGACGGTCCACGCACTGAAAAAAATAAAATATTTATAATGGCTGTAGACCCATAACATAGGTATTCAAATGAACCGGAAAGAGCTAAGTAAGACATTGATGATGATTTCAAACTGAAAAAAACACCTTTGGTCTCCATGATTTATACAAAAATAATTTAGCGTTGTAATTGTGAAGGGTTTATTTGCGTCCTGTGTATGTGGTCGATACGATGTTGTTGTCACAGCGAAAAGATGATGCATGCAACAACATCTGTTCGCGCCAATGATTTATCACCTGACGCATTATGTATATTCAAGTAAGAACTACCCCTCACAGACGGTCTGTGATATTCACCGTCTCTGAATTACTCAATCAGCTAAATTCAATGATGTTGAATCCACCCAAATACGGGAGCAATTTGGCGTAATAATATCCCGTTTTGTAGTCCTTCGGTCCGATTCCTTTATCGATCAGTGTCAATTTCCCAGGCCAATAAACTCCGGACAGACAGTGTTTGTCCAGGAAACGAGGCGGACTAATCCTTCAATTACGTGGGTCCCCTGAGCAAAGGTGGACCACGTCACACATTGTCAACTCCAAGGCAGCACCCAGCAATGACGAGACGTCTACCCAATATTGGTTCGATGTTGGACCGACGTCTACGACGAGCCAACGTTGGGTAAACGTCTCGTGCTTGATGGGTAGATAATTTTTATTTCGCACAATATTTTGATCGTGTGCAGAAACAAATCTTTAATTTTTTTCAAAGACGTACTTTATGTGAGAGCTCGTGCACACAACTCGTACAATAAACGACTTCTGAGTTCCAACACACGAGTTCCAACTTTTGAGTTTTGACTTTCAATTACCAAAGTCCGACTTTTGACGTCCGACTTCGACATTTTGACCTAAATAAATCAATTTTCAAAAGTGGGGAGATGAGAATTAGAAGTCAAAAAATATAAATCAAATGTCTGAAATTGAAACACTTTGAGAGTTGAAACTTGCAATTGGAGCTTAGGAATCCGTGTTGGGTCATCATAGTAGGGCATTGTAGCCTACATGTAGATCAACTCACAAATCACAACTGTTTTCACAACACTTTGGGAAACGTATTCGTAAAAACATCAACCTAACACGTAGTAACATAAACCCATTACACCTGAATCGATTCACTTAAGACATTGACCTACTAACGAGCAGACATGCTAACAAAGACAAAACATATTTATTGTCCAATATGACATAGAGTCTATCGGTGTAGCCTATTGGTGTACTTATAACTAAATGAACGATCTCTGCTTAGTAGCTGATATTGTATATTTACCTTTATTTATCGCATCCATGTTTTTTTAATAACTTTACACAGGCCTATTTGCAACACACTGGTGACAACGGTAATGGCAATAGGACATTTTATCGATCCTACACTGAAGTAGGTCCACCTATGCATTAACTGTACGCTAAAAGGTTGCAAGCGATCTCTAGTAAAATTAGCACTAAAAAGATTTGTAAACGTTTTGACATGCTCATTTAATTTATTCAAATGATATTCATAACGCACATCCAAACAAGACGATGTACAATCAAAGAACATGTACAATAAGATAGTCAACTCTCCCCAACACATGAAATCGCTCTCAGTGCTGTCCCCCGGTATTGGGAGTTGGAACTAATGTTTTTGCCATCTATCAAGTATTATTTTACCATATTACGACGAGTAATTATGACATTGATCCTATTAAAAACAATACATACTTCACATCATAAAAATCATAACAATAAGTATTGACCGAGGTTTACTTCTATTTTTTATCCAATAATTTGTTGGTTAGTTATCAATACTTTTTAATTGTCTTCTTCCCTTTCGTACCTCGGGGGCTGATGCGCGCGTATAAACAAGTATGCATATTCATGGTTTACAAACAACAAGTGACGCCCAGCTAACACGAGGCGTTGACTCAATTATAGCGTAATGCTGGTCAAGGTTTGTAATGCTGGTCCAGCATCACCCCATCATTGGTTCATCTTCTCGTATCAGCTGCAGGTGAATTGTGTGCAAGGGTAGATACGGGCAAAACCGAAACCAAGATAAGGGCAATGGAAATAATATATATACTATATAAATTATATTACTATATATTATAGTCTAATGACACGGATCATTTGTCATGTTTATCATTCGGAATATACCTGAACAGAAATATTTTGTTGATATAAAGCATGTTACTGTTACTGCTGATTCACCTGATCTGAGCGATTCTGTCACAGAATTAGCTTATTCAATGCTGAAATTATTCACACCACAAACGGGTATTACCATTGATCAATGTAAAGTAATTTTGATGTCACTAATAAATTGCATACATTTCTGTCTAAGAAGCAATATTTGAATATTCAAGGTGTGGGGCTTTTGTTTCACGTCAAAACTTAATACAAATAATTGGTTCAAATGAACGAATTTTCGAAAATATACCTGAACACATTCTACATAGGAGTCACAACAGAGATCAAATTATCACCATCATCAAAGACACTAAATCACGTGCAAGTTGTGAATGTTTCACGTTAATATTACATATATATGTCCCCATTCGGCTACACCATGTACTGCGGGAAAACAATGAACACCTTATTACCATTAACGACAAGAGAAATAGAAAATTATACAAATTGAACTATAAATAAATTGTGTCATAAAAATGAACGTGTCTTGTTTTCAAGATATCAGTATACTGCTAACGCTCCAGTCCTCAGTGACATTGATGGCAATGGTCCGAGAGAGAAGGCTCACATATTATAATTTTAAATTATTACTTTTGTGTTCTAAATATATATTTTTAAATAATAAAAGTTTGAATCAAAATACACGTCTGCCAAGTTATGGTTGTTACCAATGTTTTGCCCCGATCTCCTTTGTGGTCGCTATGTTTGACGACATATCGTCACTCCCCTCCCGTTCTGTGACCACATATTTGTGTACTTTCTGTACACAGCTCTTCTGTTATTTAAATGAAGACATTTTAATCTCCAAAATTGTATGATAATATAACATGACTTTTCTGCTATATTAGCAGTTATTTTTGTTCCAAAAATAAATATTGCTGAGATATTGTCATAACTGTCAAACCTAGAAAAACATTATTTTTTCTTTGGAGGCTAAAGTGGTGAAATTATCACTTGTTTTATATGATGATACACTTGCTAAAGCGTAGTTCCAACTCCCGTTAAATGGGGACAGCACTGCACAATGTATTACACGCATTTGTATGGTGAAATCCGTAAGTCGACCATCTTATTGTACAGGGTCTTTGGTACAATAACCCGATGTAGGAATAATCATAGCAATGCTGCTAAGACTTAACCAGCAGTAAATCAACGTAGGCCTATATCGTCTTTACTAAGCTGCAATTCTTCAACCTGTAAACCATGATCTAGTGGTTAATGCTATCGCCTGTCACACCGAAGCTCTAGTTTCGCCCTTTTTGTTGGTATTCAGGTTTAAAAAATACCAATTGCCCCCTTCTCCCGAGGAGTAGTGTGCTCCAGGGCTCAACGTTCGAATCATGTGTATGGAGAGAGGTGCCATTTGATGCTGATCTTATCTTGTTTAAGAGGTTTCCCTGGCCCAGCTGTCAAGCCTACCTGAATCGATGCCAATGAGGAATACCAAACTGAGTTATCTCTCTTAATTAAGCTACCATTTCAAATGACTTCTAATCCTTCATTTTTATCATTATAGCCTGTACATCAATGTTGTCAATCTATTTATTTCAGCCCTAATATTCATTCAAACCTCAAATTCATAGTGTAGTGAGATTTATGCAGAAGTTAATCAAAGTTTTCTTCATATGACATTTCTTAATGAGTAGGTCATCACAATACTGTATCATGTAAGTGCTGAGTGTGACATAAATCACAATCACATACAAATATATCTTTTCAATTTGGAGCTGGAATTACTGGTTTTAAATCAAATTAAATATGTTGCATATCAAAGAATGTACTCACCACTGATAATCTGTTACATTTGTTATCTAACTCTATATGAACCGGATTTGTATTGAAATTATTAAAAAAACATTTCACAAGAAACATCTACGTGTACCCCCCCCCCCTCCTCAGTGTCAATCTCCAAGACCGAATTTGATGAATCTAACCAATATTGTTTTAATGCTGGTCCACCGTCTACAGCGCTGGCTCAACATTAAAACAACATTGTGTCAATGTATCGTGCTGCTGGATGGGGATCGATACATTTCAGTGAACAACCTTTGTCAAGGATAACTGGGGCATGTCACAGCCGCTGGGATAGGGACCCCCTAACACGGGCTCTACCATCCAACCTCGATTACCCAGAAAAAATTAAGTGAGCAATGAAATGGATCGAATCAGGATAGGCCAAGGATGAATTACGACCTGCCACGTCGCGGTGAGCTTAAGAGTTCTGAGATCAGAGAAGCAGATCACATTCACTGATGACAGCTGGCATCAATAGCTATCATTGACATTGAGCGTGCACACGACTAATAATTAGCGAGAGGAGAGCGAGGGATATACTTTTGCTAGAATCAGAGTTGTGGTGAGCAGACTAGTCACCTACATAACCGCTCCATCATGATGAAACTGAGGGATAAAAACGGATATGAAAGAGTTCTGCTGGTTGCACTGTTTCTTGCCGTTTCATTTGGTAAGAGAAGAACCTGCAAGAGAGAGAGATATATAGATATAATTCTTTATTTCCGTGACTATCCACTTCATATAACATGTTGTTCATTGTTTTGACGAATAAAGCTGCCACTGCAATATCATCCGCAAAGGCCGGATTACCAAAAATTCCCAAAGACGCCTGATTTTTATCAATGATTCTAGCAGATCATTATTATATATCCGATAAAGTCTTATCGATATTGGAGCACCTTGTTGTACCCCTTTCTCTTTGTTAAATGTTTTGGAGCACTTACCATTTATTAACACTTCACATTGAAAATTTGCGTAGCTTTTAGTATTTTCCCCAATTTTAGTATTTTCCAGAATTTGCCTTTCAAACCAATTTAGTGCAACTTATAAAATACACCATCCTGCCATACACTATTAAAAGCTATTCGGACACATCAAAAAACACCACATTTTTAAACATTGTTTCCTCTTTCATTATAAAAATGTATATTGTTTCATTAAAGGCCAGTACCGAATCATTACTAGAGCATCCTTTTTGAAACACAAATTACATGGGTGATATTACTTCATTAATTGAGAGTCGGTGATCTAATTTGTGTAACAATTTTTTTTATAAAAAGTAATTGCCCTATAATTATCTTTCTTAGTCGTGTCCCCCCCCCCTTTCGTATAGGGACAATAATTATGTCTTCCTTAAATTGTTTGGGAATATATTCAAGTTCTATGATACGACTGAAAAGAGTGCATAGCGCATTAGTTGCTATTTGTTCCATGTATTTAAAATGCTCATTTTTTAGCCCGTCTTTACCCCCAGCTTTACCGCTTTTTAATTTACTACAGGCATTGCTGATTTCGTTTTTTTAATAACAATAACTTTTTCCAGCACTTCGTGTTCCATTATTTGGTTCACAGTTGATAACTGGCAAAATCTAGCTGTCACATGTTTCTTAAAATTTTCATCATAAATCTGTTCTGTGTCGTCATTTCAAATAGTTGTTCAAAGTATTGACCCCAATCTTTTACAACATTATCTGGATTTGTAATCAGCTACCGGTGACATATTTTTCCTGTTTTTCCTAGTCTTGTTTTCATACATCCAAAACTTTTTTGGGGCAATATCTTTTTGCAATTCATTAAATTCCTTTACAAGCTGTTTATATTCAAATTTCCTCAGCATATATCTAAAATGTTTCTTAAATGATTTATAGTTTAGCTATTCCTCATTCTCTGCTCTTTTATGCCTTCCTGCATTTACACAGACGTTTTTATTTTTTTATTTCTTCTTTTAACTCTTTATTCCAATACGATTTCTTGTTTTTATTGTACTTTTTCTTTTGGAAATATTTTTCTGCTACTTCTATCTTGGCGTTACTCATCGATTTTGTAAGTTCATTTAGGGATTTAATATTTTTGCACACTATTCTTCTACTACTATTTACTATTTCAATTTTTGACGTTATAGTTGACGTTTCACTTTCTAGGGAGGCAGTAGGCCTAGGTCTATACAATGCATGTATTTGTTGGTCTTTAAAGCGATCCCATGCTATATATTCATTCGATATAGAATTTGAAGTTTGTTCACATTGGTTTCTATTTGATACGGGTATTATCTGTTTTATTGATAAGTGATCTGACCAGGTCAGAAAATTGTCTGCATGTACGAGAGATTTAAATTTTGAGCTTTTAAAATTGGTGGAAATTATACTGTGATCTATATACGTTTGCGAGCCGTGTACACAGGACGTTGATCTGAGCTTTTTACATCAGCTAGTATCATGTTATTTTTATTCATCAATTTTATAAATTTCGTTTTATTTGTTGAAGTTTGTCCCCAGCATCTGTCATCCACTTCAACCCCAAAGTGAACATTTATATCCCCCATTACAACACTATGACAGTTTTCTGTATATGCATTTTTAATTATTTCTTATCATTTTTCTAATTCATTATCATAATTGATAAAATAAAATTGCAAGAACAGGTCTAGAGAGAAGTTGATTTTTTTATATGTAGCTTGTGGAAAAGTCTTGAAGTGGCAGGCTTTTTAAAAGTGTTTTACTAAATATATATATAAAAATATATATGGAAAACATATTCTACATATTTATTAAGTAAAACGTCTTTCATTGATGTCTGTTATTTTGTGCCAACTGATTTGATAGTGTCATCATTCAGACAATCAGTGGTGATCAAATTAGATGCCGCGCTTCTTGTTAAATAATATGTAGAGAATCATATACGTCGGGAGTCATTAAGATAAGCTGGGAGTGAAAAATAATGTATTTTATTACGTTCCTGGTGCGATAGTATCGTGTTTGCTATAGAGGGTGATCAAGCCATGGCAACTCTGAATAGAGAATCTGTCAGCGATAGTTAAACCTAATGTAACTTACACTTCATTAACAGAATAAAATGTATACTTCCTCGCGTAAAAATATATCTGATAATTATTCAGTTAAATATGCGAAACTAATACATGACGGAATATTGTTATGATTTTGCATAACAATTTGTTATCTTCTTCTTTCGGGATCGCAAAGGTGTAATCACGCAACACAGGTGATACTATAGTAATCGTTCTGTACGCTAGGCAAAATTGTCACAAAAAAAACAATCTAATGAATTATAATTTACTAGAATTATTGTTCTGCTATAAATATGACAATCTGTATGTTTGTATCACTTGTATTAATTGTTTCATATTATTAATATTTGTCTTCACGCTAGGCATATTACTGAACACACATATACCCTACACAATTATTCTGCGTGATTAAATGATTCTTGCACGTCGAATGTTATATTTTACAGCTGGTCTCTGATAATAATTGTTTGCTATTAAAAATTTACGAAGTGTGAGCAGACATTTTATTGATATAGTCAATCACTTATCATTATAAATAGAACAAATTAAACATAGTTCCAAGTACTTTAAAAAAAGACAGACATGCAATTATATCGTCATCAACAAAAATGATTGGTTTCAGTTCATCCGGTGGATGGAGACGCCAAAGGAAAAGACAAGAAGCCCACATTTGACAATCTGCCCGATAGCGTCGGTGTTAGTCCGAGCATAAGCATCGGCACAGTCATTTTCACTGTCAGTGCCACGGATCCTAATGGCGACACGATTACCTTCAACATACAGCCTCCCAGTGTACCATTCGATATCGATCCAAACAGTAAGTTTTTAATATGTATAAACGCAAGTAAAGATCCACGATTATTAGCAGTTTGGCACAGGGCGTGCATTTCAAACCCCATTGCAGCATGTATACATCACATGTCTTATTTTGAATGTATTTGGTACATCTATCACCACACCACTCAGTTAGCTTTTTCTGTTTCATTTGAATACCTTTGTTATGGCTCTACGGCCATTATAATATCTTACTATTCTTTCAGTGCGGCGATATACTTTAGACGTCAGAATCTGACGTCTAAAGACGTCAGATTCTGACGTCTAAAGTCGATTCCCGCGCTGAAAGATCTAACCTCACCTCCAGAGTATTGACGTCGCCTATGCTGACTAATATATACCGTACATCTACGTTGTGACCTAATTAAATTTTGTTTATCATTTTCGCCCACTTAAAGTTGTGGATCGTGGTGACGAAAACAACCTTAACCCTTTAACCGCCGGTGCCGCATATATTTGAGTTTTTATTTTTTATTAGCACATTAAGTACCACATTTTAAATATTAAGATAAAATGTGACATCAACCAGCAAGATCTGAAAAGAGTTGACCGCCATTTTGTCAAATCCTAATAATTTTCACTCACTTAAAGTTGTGGATCGCGTCAGCGAGACACAACTTCAAGTGGGTGAAAATTCAAATTGAATAATTTGGCGGTTAAAGGGTTAAGTGACTGTCAGAGCCATATATTAAGGGTTAATTTAACTCTTTGACCGCCGGTATCGCATATATTCGGGTTTTCATTTTTTATCAGCACATTATTAACACATTATTAGCACATTAAACATGTTAAAAAAATAAAATATGACATCAAGCAGCAATATTTGAAAACGGTTGACCTCCATTTTGTCAAATCTGAATAATTTTCACTCACTTGAAGTTGTGGATCGCGTCAGCGAGACACAATTTCAAATGGGTGAAAATTCAGATTTAATAATTTGGCGGTTAAAGGGTGATAGTTCAGTATTTTACTAAATTGAGTCATTTTTGTTCAGTTCAGAGTTCACACCACAAACTGAATAAAAACTAGAAAAAAAGCGGGGGAACTAAATTATGATAGATGTCCACATCTCTTTTGAGGCGAAATAAAAAATAGTTGAACAAAAATGATATAATACCTCCTAATGAGTACGTTCTGTGCTGCATCTCGCATTATAGCCTACTTGGATATTGTATCGCACCAGCTTTCTCAATCACCAGGAGGTGGTAATTATCAACTTTCGAAACCTTAATTGACATGAACTGTGTTTTCCAGCGGGGGCGGTGACCACCAATGCGGCCCTTGATTTTATATCGAATCCAACGTACTCTATCAAGATCCGGGCCACGGACAGCACCGGTCAGAAACAAGACGAAACGCTGACCGTTTTCCCGCTGAATTCTGCTCCAGTCATCAGCACCGCCCCGTCATCAGTGGATGTTCTGGAGACACAAGTGACGAGTCTTCTCTTGGAGTCAGTGGTCGCCACAGACGCGGATGGTGATGCCTTGACCTACACCTTGTTTGCTTCTCCCACGGGACCTTTCTCAGTGGATAACGGCGGTGAGTTGCTCGACAGGGCAATGGCAAGCAGCAGTAGCCTAACTGTTTGAGACGTGGGCTCTAAGCATCTTCCCTACAGCACAGCTTGAGTTCTCCAGGCCGCAGGCTTGGCATGCGGCCTGGAGAACCCAAGCCTTGCTGTGGGGAGGATGGTTTCAATCATTTGCTTTTGTTTGGCTATGCACTGCAATTGATTTCACTAGCAACGAATGATCTACATATCCTGGCCCAGTTTAGCCTATATGTGCACAAATGTGGCCCAAAGCCCCATTCATTTCATTTCATTTTGCTCTACATCAAGTGGAAAAGAAAGCTAAATGTCTGTATTCAATGTAACATGGCATACATTTCGACTCTATCACCGAATGCCTTATCTAGCTACACGAGGACATGATTGAACCAGCTGTTAAAAATGTTAAAATATCTTTATAGAAAAAAAAGTCATTTTGGGGCCCTCAATGTATAAATATGATCTCTGTGAAGATTTCCTATATAATTAGTAAAAAAACGAGCATATCTTGAAGCTTAACTCAACAAACACAAAACAGTAATTTTGTTTTTAAATCATTGAAAGTTGTATCTTAATTTACATAACATACATAATATCAATATAATGAAATAATATACGGATGCCATGTTTATACTTCTCAGGTGATGTGTACGTTGATGTCAACGCCAACGAGTTTGATGACACAGTGACAGCTACATATACCTTAACTGTCACTGTCAGTGACGGGGCAGAGACGGACAGCGTAGATATCACTGTTAATATCATCAACGTCAACAAGGTACCCTACTACACAAATCTACCAGAGAGTGTCAGCGTCAACGAGGACGTCACAGCAGCAGCTGACATATTTACTGCCGATGCCACTGACGATGATGGAGATACACTCACCTATAGTTTGTCTGACGTATCACCGACTACATCAGTGTTTGCCATTGATTCGAACAGTAAGTTATTTTCAATAATTCAAAACATCATCAGTCATAAGGTGTCTACCCAAGATGTTTCTAAAGGCAAGACCCTATTATGTATCATTCTGAACAGTATTTCTTTGCCTCATGTACACAGACAACCTTAAGACACTGGACTAATTATCGCTCTGTCTCGCTAAATGGTTTGAATCTTACTTAGTAATAGGAAACAGTTTGTAGAAATTAAGAATTTCCAAATCAGACCCATTAAATATCAGATGGGGGTATCTCAAGGATCGATTCTTGGACCGCTTATAGTTATTATATTCATAGACGAAAGACACTGAAGTGGTGAACTTATTTGTAGATGATACAGTTGGTGTGTGAAAGACAAAACTAAATAAAATACAATTATTACATTTCAAGAGTGTGGGTTTGGCTCGATGGCAATAAAATAACCTAAAACATTGTTCATCTTCTCACGTCAAAAAGTATCCTTTCACCGTATTATGATTATAAAAATAAGAAAATACCTCCCACTGGTAGACACCTAACTAGAATTCAGTTTTATGATTATGCTGTCTAGCCACTCGTTGAATATTTCACCTTAGTTTGTGATAATTGTTCGAATCAATCAGACATTTTTAAATCAAGACAAATGCAGCAATTTCAATATTAGCACCTCCAAGCAAACTAATATTTCAACAGCGAACACGGTTACTCTTCGCTTAACCCTTACAATGCTAAAATATGTTTGTATAAACCATGGAGATCAAAGGTTTTTTTCAACCTGAAATCATCATAAATTTCTTAGATAACTCTGAAAGGCTTCAGCCGGTCAGTCTGTTCTATTAAGTTACTGGTAATGCGCCCGAATTCATACAGACTTTGTTTACCAATATTAATGATCACTCAAATTATTCACTCACGTCTTCAATAAATACTAGTTATACGTCATTATAAATCATTTTAATATAGAGGCGTGATTATTTCGAATATATCAACAACAATATAAAAAACAACTTTAGAAACATTAAGTTTTACTGAAATGTATGATAAAAAATCAGAGGGAATTCGGTCCAAGTATGGTATTATACACGTTAATTTGAATAACAACTGAATGACAGGGGTCAATGGCAGATGTCACTCTTTCATTGGTTGGGGATGGAATACCATACTTCCTCCGGAAATTCAATACTGATTATTTACCAATACACGTATATATATAATCATAAAAGTATGACGTTTATGTGTGTGTAGTACGTATATTGTTTATTATTTTATTTGTCATATTTTCCTGTACATACATAAGACAGTGGAAAAAATTATGATTATTTTTATAATTATTTGGTGTATTTGGATATTCAGTCAGTCAGTCAGTCAGTCATTCCGTCTTTTTTACATGCGTTACTAAATAGTATTTTGTTATTTACGTCAAACACAAATATGCTTACACGTCTGGGTAACTGAAATATTTACATTAATATGAAATCTTATCACAACTGTTTACTTATACATGTATTAGTTATTGCAATTAATTATATACTAATTAGCGATTCTTTCTCGCAGCTGGTGTTGTCAGCTACCATTTATATTTACATTAATGACATATTTTCCAACTGTTTACTAATATAACAGTGTTTGCTCTTATTATATATTTACACACACTGTCACTGAGTATTCTTTCTTGCAGCTGGTGTTGTCAGCTATCAGGTTTCTCCAAGCTTTGATTATGAATCTGTCACGTCATACACCTTGACCATAGACGTCACGGACGGAGTGGACACAGCCACGGGGACGTTGACTGTTAACATTGATGATGTGAATGAAGCTCCCTATGTGACGTCATCAGATCATAATGTGGATGTGTCAGAGGATGAGGTGAACAACATCATTGTGATGGACGTAGATGCCAGTGATCCTGATTCTGACGTATTGGATTATCAGATAACCAACGAGGATCCATCCGGGGCTCCATTTATTATTGATACTTCAACAGGTAGGCCTACTGTTTTTGAAAAAGTCAAAATATATTTTCGGGATACTGATATCATTATACGATTATACTCCCACGCAGCCTAAATCTGTACTTCCTCACTAGATGTAACGTTTTTGATAATGTCGAGTATTTGAACAATTCTCAGTGTATATATTCATATTTCTCATTGTTGTACAGTGGCTGGCTATGTTTTTTTATAGTTTGCCGGTGATGTGAAACAGTTTAAATGTATATATTACTAAATTATTTTAGGTCTCCCAGTGCAAATTCTGAGCGAAATGTATAGAAAATAATCTCAAACAGCGATATATTTCGAGCCGTTAACAATAAATTTCGAACGGGCTAAAAAGTAAGATCTATATTATTTATGACTCTTTCTATCCTTTGGTGCATTACTCCAGATAACCTTGACGCCAGAAGATGATTTAGTTTGTGGACATATTATCTTATATTCGTTTTACTGATATTTTATTGTATGTTTAAGGTGAGATCACATTGAGCCCAGCGAGTTTGGACTACGAGACAACCTCACATTACGAACTGACCATCACCATCAGCGATCCAGATGGTTTGGCCGCTGTCCAAGTGGTCACTATCAACGTCCTAGACGTGAATGAAGCTCCCTATGTGACGTCATCAGATCATGATGTGGATGTGTCAGAGGATGAGGTGAACAACATCATTGTGATGGACGTAGATGCCAGTGATCCTGATTCTGACGTATTGGATTATCAGATCACCAATGAGGATCCTTCCGGGGCTCCATTTATTATTGATACCTCAACAGGTGATGATATTAATAGTCAGATTCTTTTTAGGAAGGTAATAATATACTATGCTCCTACCCAGCGAAAATTATACAGGCCTACTTACTCGTTCACACTTATTGTATAGCTTATTTAAACTTAGAAAGCTTGCGATCAATCAGTCGTTATTGAAGCTTGAATGATAACAAATTGCTTATTACAACTGTATTTTGATATATATATGGTGGTTAGCCAAGATTTGTATTTGTCACACTTTTCAACATATAGATAGAATTGAAGTTAAAAATTGGATTATTTAAAGTTTTACAGCATAAATCTTTCACAATACATGCAATATGTAGAAAATATTCAAGCACTATTTCAAGACATTAACAATGCACTTTTAAAATATAGTATTTATTACATTTCCTATCCTTTGCTGCATTGCTTTGACAGATGAGCCTGGAAATCAGGGAAATAACAAGGTTTATTTCGTTGGTGGACAAATTATCCTAAATTTGCTTTTCTCATATTTGCTGTATACTTAAGGTGAGATCACACTGAGCCCAGCGAGTTTGGACTACGAGACAACCTCACAATACGAGCTGACCATCACCATCAGTGATCCAGATGGTCTGACCACTGTCCAAGTGGTCACTATCAACGTCCTAGACGTGAATGAAGCTCCCTATGTGACGTCATCAGATCATGATGTGGATGTGTCAGAGGATGAGGTGAACAACATCATTGTGATGAACGTAGATGCCAGTGATCCTGATTCTGACGTATTGGATTATCAGATCACCAATGAGAATCCATCCGGGGCTCCATTTATTATTGATACTTCAACAGGTGATGATATTATTAGTCAGATTAGTAAAATTAACGGTTAAAATACCAACTTAAATCTCTCTTGTCAATAATCGGACACAAAATATTTTACATCCATGTGAACGCCTATGGCAGTAGCTTTCTATTGATATTAAATATATTGACATAGGTCAAAATTTGACGAGAAAAGTGGGCGAAAATGTGTAATACGCTCGATTTCTCAAATTTGGACCAAAATCGCGGATAGGTCATGTACATTTTTGGCCATATTTCAGTAAAGCAGCGGCAGTTACCTGATGAACAGGTTGATTCTGGCCACTTAGTAGTCCAGATATGTGAAAATAATAGTGGACTAAATTATCCTTCCGAGTGACACCTTACCCCCAGCCACGTCTGGTCTAAATAGGAAAATATGTCTAGAATTCAAATCGATTTTTTAAATGGCGTCTGTTTTGCTCAAGGCCGCATATTAAAAAATATTCAACTTTGTACTAAAGTGTTCAAATATATATGGTCTCACCACCCCAAAAACCAGTCCCATTGCAATACATGTAAAATGCCTCAATTCCAAGGATCGATTTTACTTATTTTTGCGCGCCCTCCCCCTTATCTATTGCCGCATACATGTATCGTAATGAAGCCTGAACTGTGCATTTTCAAAAACAGCTGATATCCGGCATGAAGTAGACATTATAAACTTTATAAATATCCACAGAAATATAACTTCTTTAATTTTGTTCCTAATTGAACAGAGATTTGAACAGCCGCATTGAAAAACAAAATTGTGCTGATTCCATCATTAGTATACACCTGCCGTGATTTCGGCTTATTTAGGGCGGTGAGACCATTATATCAAACGTATTGGCTTCTAGTTCTATTCATATATATCTTCATCTCGGATGAAAACATTCTGGACATTGTATTATGGGCAACATCCAATATGGCCGCCATTTTCCAATGTCGAACAATAAAATGATATCATTTTCGACAGTGGCGTACCCTGGTTCCTCCGCTCAACAGCGGAGCCAATGCAGCACCCGCATCAGTGCTGGCGCTGATGTAGGCCGTGGTAGCCTTAAATAACCGGCAATAGCGTGTTTGACATTAGGTCTCTCACGTGGGATGAATGGAGTTACCCAGAGGGAGTGATCCTTCCTATTGTTACTCTGGGGACTATCCGACCCGAGGATAGCGGAGCTGCGCGATATGCCACAGAGTTTCATCATTAAATTGTACAGCGAAACTCAAGTCTCCGGCCGTCTGGGCATGTCTGGGGGTATATCCCCTGGACATGCCCAGAACCCCCTATCGGGCGAGCGAAGGAAAACGCTCTCAATAACCCACCATGCCCTATCACCCCACCCTCACATCATCATCTGTACATCATTCATCTCATCAACTGACTACAACGTTTTTATCGTATTATAATGTCACTTTAAAGACCTTTTGTGACGAAAAGTGACGTAAAGCAATGACTTACTACTACTATTGTGGGGAGCATCCGTGACCGAGAGGTAGCGTGCTCGGCCTCAGACCGCCAGGGCTCGAATTTCGAATCCTGTGTCTGGAGGACAGTGTCATCTCAATCATCTCACCATCCTCAGGAGGTTCTCCTGGCCCAGTTTAGCCTATATGTGCACAAAGGTGGCCTAAAGCCCGATTCATTTCATTTATTTACTACTACTACTACTATCATTTTCGACAGAATTAAAGCAGATTTATAACTTGATTGTATATCGCAGGGTTTTCAGGTACACCCAACATAGTGGTGTGGCCAGAAATCTCCTTAGACATTGTAATGTGGTTAAAATCCAAGATGGCCGTCATTTTATTGTTTTCGTATATCCTGAGCAAAATGTATAGCAAACATTCAGGCAGTCATAGGCCTATATTTCGAGACATTAACGATATAGCTTTAAAATATATTATTTATTACATGTTCTACCCTTTACTGCATTGCTTCAAATGAGCCTAAAATAACAAGGTTTAAATCGTTGGTGGACAAATTGTCCTAAATTTGTTTTTCTTAATTATGCCTAAGGTGAGATCACACTGAGCCCGGCGAGCTTGGACCACGAGACAACCTCACAATACGAACTGACCATCACCATCAGTGATCCAGATGGTCTGACCGCTGTCCAAGTGGTCACTATCAACGTGATAGATGTGAATGAAGCTCCAGTGATCCAGAATTTACCAGACTCGGTGACAATAGCTGAAGATGTGGTGGGAACGACATCAGTATTCATTGTCAACACAGTGGATCAGGATGGAGACGTTATCACGTACACCATATCAGCTTCACCATCCTACGCTCCCTTTGACATTGATTCTGCAGGTATTAACGCTTACAACGCTTTTTTTATGAACCATGATAACACAGGGGATTTTTTTTTCAATTTGAAATGATTATAAATGTCTTATAACTATGTTATGGATCTACGGCCCTTATTAATTTATTTTAAATTCTTTCCGTGTGGGTGGGGATCGTCTTTTGACGTCAGAGACGTCTAAATACGGTCCTAACGCTGAAAGGGTTATATCTTACGATTTCAAATCAAATTCAGTTAAATACCATCAATGTATATTTTTTAATCTTTTTTCAGGTATAGGCATATTTCAATGTTAATCAAAATATATTTTCTGGAAAAAAACGTAGTTAATACTAATATCAAATTACAAAATGAAATGAATCGGGCTTTAGGCCACCTTTGTGCACATATAGGCTAAACTGGGCCAGGAGAACCTCCTGAGGATGGTGAGATGATTGAGATGACACTGTCCTCCAGACACAGGATTCGAAATTCGAGCCCTGGCGGTCTGAGGCCGAGCACGCTACCTCTCGGTCACGGAGGCTCCCCACAATACTAACTTTCACACGTGGATGGGGAAGAAACAATTTTGTTTCTTTCAAACCGCCGAGACCGGGAACCGAACCCCGGACTCTGGCGTGAAAGGCAGCGGTGCTAACCACTACCCTAGGGCCCCCGCCCAATATCAAATTACAAGAAAGAACACACATACGATCCACAACTCACCCTTCTAATTGTCTGAATATTGTCCCATTCTAGTGGAAAATATCTTTGGCACACGGCCAATAATTAGTATATATAAACAAAAAGTCTTTGAACAGCACATGGTAGTCAAAACATGTTAAACATCTATGTTTCCCAGGTGAAATTTCCAGCCGGTCTACTGCCACGTTTGAC
Source organism: Flabesymbios commensalis (assembly GCA_964017125.1). Classification (NCBI taxonomy): domain Eukaryota; kingdom Metazoa; phylum Annelida; class Polychaeta; order Terebellida; family Flabelligeridae; genus Flabesymbios; species Flabesymbios commensalis. The sequence goes on from OZ024912.1 coordinate 57,265,541, forward strand.
TACGAGACCCAATCCAGTTTCATCCTAGAAGTGACAGCCTCTGACGGCGAATTTGAAGATATTCAAACTCTGACAATCGACATTGACGACGTCAACGAGGAACCGTTCTTTACCGCTGCTACCACAATAGGCGGTGATATCCTGGAAAGTGAGACTACATCTAGAGTGGTTCTGGACATGGATGCTTCAGATCCCGAGGGTGATGTACTGGCGTACGAGATTACAGGATCTAGTCCATCTGGAGCACCCTTTACAATTGACAGCAGTACCGGTATGTATACTCTATAACAACTGCACATAGTCAGGGCCTATTTTTAAAAAAGAGGCATTCTTAAAGTTTGTAAGGCATTTCTTAATAGAATTTGTCATGCAGTTGTTTTCACACAATTCGGATATGCTGATTCCAAATCTGCCCCATGCCAAGCTCTATTTTTAGTTTTTCCCTTTCAAAATTGCAAAACAAAATGGCCGCAAAAAAAAAGCAGATAAAGTCTAAATTATCATGATTATACATCATGTCTGGGTGCACAGCGGACACATAAACTGGACTTTCGTGTTCAAAATAACATTTTTGTTTTGAGGAATTCCATGTTCTAAGACCTGGTCAACTTTCACGCAAAAAATCCAAGATGGCCGCCAATAATACAGAAAGTACCATAATGTTTTTCTAAAAGTCATAGAAAGTTGTTTTTGGTGGCTAAATATAGGTTTTTAATACCAATAAATCCAGTACAATACAGTAATAACCTCTAACTTTTATATTACATGTAGTTTCTGAGAATAAATCCAAGATGGCCGCCAATTATACAGCAGGTACAATAGCTATTTTTCTAAATGTCGTGGGAAGTCATTTTTGGCACTTAAATAGTTTTCTGATACAAAAAAAAATTACACAGCATAAAGAAAACTCAACTTCCATGTTACATGTAATTACGGGGAATGCAAAAATATGAATATTTAAAAACAACACATTAACTATGAGAAAATTGCAAAAAAAAATAGCATGTGTTACTTTCATCACCGTAGCTACATAGGCTTGCTGTGTATATCTCAGATTTGCATGAATGCCATCATCTTGCATTATGATAATGCTAGAATAGTCACCGTCATCAATATATTGATCGTATATTTGTGCAGCTTCGGAATTGATGTAGCGACTCCTTGATAGGACGCCATTGGCTACTTTCTCGTGGTCCTAATTCACACTTGACCAAACTAAATGTGATAGTTATTCAGGTTGAGCAGGAAGCTTTTACACGATAACTAGTTGCAGTTGTCCATCAATGAAGCTCCAACCACAGTCTCAGAGATGTTTATAATACTGTTATCTGGCCAGAGCTGTATTTATTGCTAAACAGGCCTAAAATACAAGGGAAACAATATCCACTTTTTGTGGCAGGGGTTATTGACGAAGAGGATACATTGAAATACTCCAATTGGCTTAAGTTTTAGTTATGGGTGTTTATGAATTATTTTGAATGTCTTTCTTTTAGAATTGATGTGCTAGTGTTCTGGAAGCCATTGAGACGGTTGAATGGTACGATAAATATCACCAGTTGTAGGTTTACACAGCTTGGCATTGCTATGATGAGAACGTTTCGAAAGCAGAATGAGCAAGTTTACATCACTTCCTATGACTACCATATTGTCTGTATCTGACAGTTTGATTGCCGTAATAACATTTAACGTCCTATCATGTACCTCAGTATTTTTCACACTTAAATACCAGTGTTCATTGCATAGTTGAATGGCATTGTTCTTTACCAAAAGTGGTGAATTTGAACATTGAACCGAAACTGTATTGCCCTCCTCCCTGATTCTGTACTTTATGTCATATCGAGATAACATCGCAGTGTGCATGGAAATGTTTTTGATGTAGGATACATGTGTCTTGCATAGATTATTAGATGATCAATGTTTATTACAAAAGAATGTAAAAGATAAGTAATAAATACTCTGTATGAATGATAATTAATCTACTATGTCTGGAGGAGACATGTAGTTATTATGGACCTAAATATCTTCACGTCCATCATATGATTTCATCACTCTCTATATGGTGAGACTTATTGTCATTCACATTGATACCTCGTCCTGCAAAATAGGGTGGTCGCTCCCATACCACTCCCAGACACAACTGAACCTGTTGGGTCATTGTATATTATGTGGGAGTGAGAGCTTATATCTGATTAGAAGCATGCATGACCAGAACCTACTGATTCCTCATACATTCTACCATATCACGACCACATCTAGAAAGTTTTTGTATTTTATGTTAATCTTCATAAAAACATCCTGATCGTGCTACAAAAGGTATTATTGCCCCAATTACCACATATTCTGCATCATATCTTGTTGCAATAGTGTACCCAATAATCTTTGGTGACTTGTTCATGGCACTCTATAGCATTTAGTTGCCAAGACTAGGTTAGTTACTAACACAGGGGTCGATGGCCCGTTGCCAGTGGAATTATGGGAGGGCCACCCAGTTCAACATATGACTGGCCCGTCAGGCCAGCTGATGTTTTCATACAGAATCTCAGAAAAAAATGTATTTTTGTAATCCATCTCAGTAAATTACACACAGTAAATCACACCCAGCAGTATTGTGGCCTATCGTGGAGTGATAGGCTAATTCACCAAAATGGCAGGCTGGTTCAAACATGCAGAACCTCAACTAAAAATTTGTTCCCCTATACCCAAAATTGCCTAATTAATATTTGAATAAAGCATTGTTGATACGAATTAACAAAATTCGACAAAAACACATTTTATAATCATAAAAATCATGCATTTTGCTCATAAAAATCAGGGCCAGTGACATCATTGGAGGGCCAGTGACCTCCAGGTACAACTGGCTCTCCAGGCCAGTAGGAATTTTGGTCTTAGCTCTACCCCTGCTAACATCTTCTGAAGATGGTGTATGTTCATACTATATTTATAAAATAAATTCATTGTCAGTATTTTCAACATTACCCTAGCGTGTCCTCAACCATAAATCTTATATGCCCAAAACATATATAAGTCAACTTCTGCACCAAATTACAGATTTCCGATATCGTGAAACTGTACTTTATCATAGGTAATTATGGTGATATCATCTATCTCATTCAAGTTAGGGGAGTAGAAATATGTGTAGCCTACATTACGGTTTTGTGTGGATCTCTGAGCCGATGGTTGGGACTTTATTCGTTCAATTATGTCTGAAAACTGTGTTATCAGCGCATTACCAATTGAGAAACATATCTTTTATGTGATGTGCACGTTTTAACCAGCACAATATACCTAGTTACTAGAATCATAAATTGTTATATTTAAACGACTTCTTGTCTCAATAGGAACGGAACATGTATGTGTGTCATTATTGTGATGGTTATGCAGACCACCTTGCTGGATTAACTTCATTTTCTGCTTAACCCTAGTACAGGGTTTGGGCAGGAGGGTGCCACCCGTGGCCAACGCACATTCAAATTGTTGCTTTCTTCCTTACGGTACTGTAAAAATACGATGCAGGTGAATATCACATAGGCCACATACTGATAGGCCTAAAACGGATATATAGTGAGCGACAGGTTATCTAGTGCCGGACAGTGATCAACAATCATAAAATATGTTTTGTCAATAGTCTAAACATTTTTACAACATGCCGTATATTACGTTTGTTTCTCTCGGCTTCTAAATGTAAAATTATGACTTTATGAAATAAATCATTATTATTACACTGGCCTACACTGTGTCGTTTTCCTGGCGCAACATTTGTTTTTCCCCCATAACTTTGTGAAATATTGATAATAGATGTTATCACGGCTCTGAATTGGTTTCCCGGGTGTGAGAAACCTATATGTAGACACCAAAAACACATCTCTACGTTATTTGGAAGCAGAGTTATAGCACATTGCCTTGCAGTGGCGGCCATTTTGGATTTTGTCCTCTAGCAGCAAACGCACAAGGTGAAATTCAGGGGACTTTAATTATGTTGCTCAGGTGGGTTTTAATACACCGAAATGATGTTTTTATGTTCATTGTAAGCCAAGCCGTGATATAAAGTTGTGACATTTTCACTAATTTTGGCGGCCATTTTGTTTTTTATTTTTGAGTAGGAAAAACACAAAATATAGCTTGGCATGGGGCAGATTTGGAATCAGCGTTTCCAAATTGTGTATGAACAACTGCATGCTAAATTCTACTAAAAAATGCCTTACCAAGTCAGAAATTTCGACAATGGGCCCTGACTATATTCGACTGATCAGAAAATGAAGTGGTTAGTGCCTTGCAGTGGCGGCCATTTTGGATTTTGTCCTCTAGCAGCAAACGCACAAGGTGAAATTCAGGGGACTTTAAGTATGTTGCTCAGGTGGGTTTTAATACACCGAAATGATGTTTTTATGTTCATTGTAAGCCAAGCCGTGATATAAAGTTGTGACATTTTCACTAATTTTGGCGGCCATTTTGTTTTTTATTTTTGAGTGGGAAAAACACAAAATATAGCTTGGCATGGGGCAGATTTGGAATCAGCGTTTCCAAATTGTGTAAGAACAACTGCATACTAAATTCTACTAAAAAATGCATTACCAAGGCAGAAATTTCGAAAATGGGCCCTGACTAACAGTCTAAAGTACACATATGGTTTGGTCAGTATATTGTTGGCAAAGTGGGATTTTTACGGCTCCTGTCTATTTATCTGTAGTTTTAATTGGTATCTAAACATAATTGCATTGACCAATTGGAACAGTAAAATATAAACTGTAATACGAGGTAAAACAATATTGTAATATAATCAGAAAGACAACAGTAACACAAAAATTGTATCTTTTTTGTGAATTTAAAGAGTAAGAAGGCGCGAAAATCGTGACCTTAAATAAATATATAAAATAAATATACATGATAGCGACCATCCTGACTACCTGAAATAGCAGTGAATATAATAAAAAAACTGATTAAATGTTACGCTTGTTAGTACCAGCTTCCCCACACCAGCTTCCATATTCCTGACATATGCAATGTTATGTGAGCATTACAAAGCCCGCTGTCCCAATGCGACTCCAAACAATTTCATAGAGAAAAAACGTTGTTTATTTCACGCATTAACTACGCTTTTACATGGATTTAGCATTAATTACAATTTATGGTATGAAATTAATTTAGTTATGATTAAATTAAAGTTATGAAATCAATGGTACGTACTGTTATATTGAGCAAATATTTCATTGCATCCACATGTTAAAGAATTACTAGTGACATGACAATCACACTCAATATCTTCACTTCACAGGGGAAGTAACAATGGACCCCACTTCTCTGGATTATGAATCTGTGACAGAATACGAATTGATCTTCAAAGTGACGGATCCTTCTGGACTTGAAGATTACGTAACAATCACTGTGCCGATCACAGACGTCAACGAGAAGCCTGTCATCCAGAATTTGCCTGATGATGCTTATATTGTGGAAGGATCAACTGGTAGTTTTAGTGTATTTGATGTGGATGCTGACGACGAAGATGGTGATTCCCTGGCATACAGTATCTCTACGTGGCCGGACAGTGCTCCCTTTGTTATCACATCTTCAGGTGAATTCTCTTTGACCCTTAAAGCGCTGAAATATTTTTATAAAAGCCATGGAGACCAAAGGGTGCTTTCGATATGAAATCATCATAAACGTCTTAGTCAGCTTTTTCCGCTTCATTTGAATACCTATGTTAAGTGTCTAAGGCCATTACAAATATTTTAATTCCTCCAGTGCGGAGACCGACTTTAGACGTCAGGATCTGACGTCTACAGACGTCAGATTCTGACGTCTAAAGTCGATCACCGTGGCGCAAGCGTTAACTTTTTAACTGATACTATTTTACATTTTTTTATGGGATAATCCACCACGTTTCATTCGATATCTTACACTAGGGTGGTGGATACCTGTAAAATTATATTAATTCATCTTGGGGTGGGAATTGCGACTACAACGTCTAGTTTAACCCTGAAAGCGTTAAGCACGACTATGGTATTTTTTAATCTGTTTTATTGTCAGGTTAAATCACTGTCATTGGGAATGAGTGTTTAGTCATTAGGATTTGCAAATGTTTGCTCTCAAATTATTAAACAAATATGGGTAGTTTTCAAACACCTGAAGTTGTGGGTCGCGGTTACAAGAAACAACTTCTAGTGGGTGAAATTTAATTTAACTATCTAAACGCGTTTTAAAATGGTTAAACTGTCTGTACGCGTACGTATGCAACCCATTTGTACAACGTCGGCCAAACGTCTTCGACGCTGGTCCAACATCGTGCAAATGTTATACAAATGTTTTGCGTTTGCTGGGAATACACATGGTAACCAAGGACTGTATCATGTGTATGTAAATCTATCAATAATTATTTAAAATTTCGTTTTACATAATTTTGAAGCAATAACCACGATAACATATAAAAATGCCGATAAATTTGGACGACAAAAATAGCGTATGTGTCACTTGTGTGAGCGTCACATACGATACTTTGGTCTCACTAAATATATGCCGATATGATAATTGCTGAGAAATTATGTTTCTACGTTTGAAGGTGAGGTATTCAGCAGTTCCTCGGCTGACTTTGATTACGAGGACGTGAATAAGTTTATCATCTTGGTGACCGTGTCGGACGGCTTGCTGGAGGACATGGAAAACTTGACGGTCTACATCACTGACCTCAACGAGAACCCTGTGTTCTTCAACCTTCCGGACATTGTGAGCATCTCTGAACATTACACTGGTGACGTCCTGGCTGTTGATGCAGCGGATCCAGAATCAACTCCCCTGACTTACTCCCTCAGCTCCGATCCAGGCTCTGGAGATCTTCTTTTCAGCATTGATTCCTCGTCGGGTATGTCGACCATTTTTTCAACTGTATTTTTATCACTAAAGGCGCACGTCCAGCGCAAAAAAAAGGAGAATTTTGGTCAGTGCGTTGTGATTCGCTGGGCGTGCGTCAAAATTCGTTGATGATTTGATGAGAACGCCGTAAGAACGTTATTGATTTATTGTGAGCGTCAACCTCTGCGCACATTTTCTGCATGTTTAAAAATGTGAGCGTGTTTCCACGTGTAAGATAGACGCCAGAAGAACGTCAGACCAACGCCAGTCTAACGCTAAGCACAGGTAAAGCACAATTCGTTGTGTTTTCGTTGACCGAGGTTTGTCCCAGTCACATGTAAACGACGCACAGTCCACGCATAAAAAAATAAAAATTACAATTTGAGTCCGGATTGTGAAAAACGTCGCAAGCTGGTTGCGAATGCACAGCGTTTTTTCAACGCAAAGGGCGAATGAACAGCTCTTTGCTAACGCGTTGGACGCATACAGTGCGCATTAAACCCTAGGATGGTAATATCGACGATCATAGTAAATTTTATCAGTTTGTTTTGTACATAATATGTAACCATTCTTAAAAAGAAAAAATGTGAGCTCAATTTATGATAACATTATATGTTTGGACGTAATTTCGACAATTTAATAACAAATTCTGCACTTGAAGCCGTGTATCGTGTGAAACACCACATCAAATGATTAAAAATAAAATGTCGCTCTTCAGAGATCCAAGGGTTAAGCTGCAGAAATAACATAGTCACAGCCTGTTGCTCGAGCGCTGGACGAACTGCCGGCGTGTGCCCAGCGTTTGCTTCGAGCGCTCATGCAGCGCAGGACAGGCGTGTTGCCCGCGACTGCCCTGCGGCCTCAATGAGCAGCCATGTGATATAAGGCAAACGTATTTGCCGTTGATATAACGTTGTTCTAGCGCGCCCTACGTGCTCCTGGCGGTCTTCTTGCGTGTACATTTATGCGTTCATATGCGTTCAATATTTTAAACACACCTAACTTCCTTTGGCGATTACACTGCGCATAAAAATATGCGTAGCGTTAGTGCAGCGCCCTCCACGAACTAGTAACGAATGCTGACGCACGACCGACGCACGACAGACGCTCTGGCAAAATATATAATCAATTTTCAGTAAGTGGGTCGTGCGTCGACTATGTGTGACTGAACCTTACGGTCAGAAAAAAACTCAAAAATGCCGGCACTGAGCTGGCATATAGCGCCCATTAAACGGGTTCCTAACGCATGACCAGTTAACATAATATAACGTATATATATAGGGCGTGCTAAATGCTTTCTGACTTATTCGTGCCTCGCGCTGGCGATGCGCAGTGTATTTGTTAACTTTGTCGCCCTGCTGACGCGCAACGCGATAGCGAAACGCTGTGTATTTGTTGATTTATACACCTGATTTATTTATGACACGCTGTATATTCGTCTTAAACTCGCTGGCTCTTCTCATATCCTGACAAAATTCATGGACGCACAACGACGCACTACTCTAATTTTTGGCACTCAAAGCGTGGGCTTTGCGCTGTGTATGTGTGACTGGGGTATAACGGAACATTGAAAACAAATTATAATTCTCTACCAATTTTAAAATTTCTTTCCACTTATTGTTAGCATAAGATTTTTTTCACAATACTGGTTCAATATGTTTAAATTAACTATTAATTAACTATTATCAGAGTGGTCGAATATTATCCGCGTGGTCAAATATTATCTGCGTGGGCAAATAATCTTTATTGACCAAATACGATATGCGCTTTATATGTTTTTTTTGTCTGCATGTTATATGTGATTTGCACTGATAAAACAGATTAGAGTATTTTGTCAGAAGATAAAACATAAAGTTTTATTTTTTGGCAAGTATCTATCAAACGACAATCAATAATTGTCACGTAGGATATAATAACAACTTGCGATGTGAGATATATTAGCGGGTGCGGTCATTACAATTGATTATTATACATGACATATGTTCGTAGCAAATAGAGAAAATTGGGCCCAAGTCTCGTATTCTACCCCCTAGTTTAGATAACAACTGAATGACGGTGGTGATTGGCCGATATCGTCATGTGACAGGCTGAACCACTCTTCGATTGGTCGGGGATAGGATGCAAGACTTGGACCCAAATGGTCTGTCTAACTGAAGCACAAACAGAAGAAAAAGCGATTCGTGTGAAAGAACTACATTACCGTAAATATGGCGAATATGGCATTTTCCATGCTTCCAACTTCACACATAAACTGATTTCTACCGACACGTCATTTTGCCTGTATAATACAATATTTGAGCGCGGTGAAGGTCTTAGTTTACTTCACATAGGTATGTAATATTTGATAATTTACGCTCCGCCCATCCAGCAAACATGAATCGGTAGAACGGTATGGATTTATTGTTGGCCTTCCGTCCACGACGTCGGTTCAGCATTAAAACAACATTAATCGGACGTCTCGAGTTTTCTGGGCGACGATGTACGTAATAAATGTGCTATTTGCACAACACCTCTTTCATTGACACTGAATAAGCATTGCCTCCTGTTTAAAACACATCACTACATTATCGTCTTTGTCCGACCACTATACATTCTAAGCCGGGAATGGAGAGTTATTGTTGACCTATCACAAACCATTATTCTCATGGTATGCCTATGGTGCTATAATCAGTCAGGTGTGACCGAGCTATTGATTATGGGGGATCCTCATTATGGTGGGATGTGTTTCAAGTCAGTTAAAACCCTCGGAGCTCTACATTCTTAGCTGTAGAAAAGGCCTCGGCCGAGGCCTTCGGCCTAGGCCTTTTCCACAGCTAAGAATGTATAACTCCTCGGGCTTTATCCTAGACGGCTTCATCCAGTTCTGTTAATGGATCTACGGCCATTATATATTTTGTCTTTTTGACGACTTTCGACGTCAGAATTCTGATGTCTAAAGACGGTCCCCGCACTGAAAGAATTACGAAAAATAATAGTGAACCGATAACATCTATAACCCATAACGCCCTTGCATTCATTATTTAAAACAAAACTTTGAACAACAGATGTATTTTATTGTAATTGATTGGAGCATGAATAAATGAATTTGAATTTTACAACGACGAAATGTTTTTGTATTATTTGAGACCAAAGTTTTTTTCTAATCTGAAGTCATCATAAATGTATCAGTTATCTCTTTCCGCTTCATTTGTACACCTCTGTTATGAGTCTACGGCCATTGTACATTTTTAGTTCTTTCAGTGCGGGGATCGACTTCAGACGTCAGATAAGTCGGTTATCGCACTGAAAGGGTTAATAGTGTTTTTATTCTTTGCGCAGCAGGATTTATCTGTAGTTCTTTATTGGAGATCTGGTAACACGGCGATCACATTAATGGCACCTCCATGGCAACGTCCCCTCCATACATGTATATATAACGTAACGTTAAATATCAGACACACTTCACCTGAGCGAGCCGTACTTGATTGTTAAACACTTTGGCTGCAGTCCAGCTATGTAAGTGTTACTGTTGCAGTGCGTTTGAATGCATGTCGTCAAGTTTTTAATAGGACACTCTATTATGATGATCTGCGGCTGACATTCTCAATGACTTTACGTCTTGGGTGTTGGCAACTTGTATACAATTGCCACATAACAGTAAGGTATGTCATAACTCCTTTTTGAAAGCCAGTGCTACATCTCTGAACTAAACATTTTTATTTACGCCATTATAATATTTGCACACTTGGTAATCCATACAATTTTTTACACAATAATAATAATAATTTATTTCAAATAAACTTTCCCACGACGAATTTAGACTTTGACGATCAAGTTTTACTGGAATTCAAAATTATAGACGAACTGGTATAGGTAGGAATTATATATTAATACAATTTCCTTTCATAGACATATAATTGCACAACGGGTGATGTATTTATGGCAGCGAAAATAGTTGTACAGAATTTTTCATTTAGTGTTTAGAAAAATGAAATGAAAGACATACAGTCAGCATGTTTTAAAAATTTATTCTTTCTCGAACACATATTAATATTGTCTTGGTTTTACCTCAACTCCTAGACTTTACTTTACTAGATCTAAATTACACAGATTAAGGCCATATTAATTAATTATAGGGTATAATTACAATAAATCAGCGCAATCGTTTTAGACTTTATTACGATGGAAAGTGTTGGCATTTTATCATGTTCATCTCCAATCTGTGTGGTACATTATTATTAACGTCATTCATTATAAAATGAATCAGCAAAGACGACACGTATGGATTATTATCTCGTTCATGCTCCGCTTGTATGCTTAGCCAAATGTTTTTGTTCCCTTTCTTTACCCCCCCCCCCCCCCCCCCACCACACACACACACGCACACACACATACTAAATTAACTTTAGATATTTCACATTAAAATGCATATAAATTTAACATACGATACATCTCTTCCTGTATATTTCCAACAAATGTATTACAATACATTATGTTTAATAGATCGTGTTATAGTATCCATTAAAATATCACATAATCATTGCCTATGTATTAGAATTATAATGATGTTTATCTTAAATTTCACTGTTAAATGTTTCATACCGAGAAGAGATGCATGATACTACTTTGTGTGTTTAACATTGAATAACCCTTAAGGCACTGAAATATGTCTGTATAAACCATGGAGACCAAAGGGTTTTTTCAATTTAAAATCATTATAAATGTCTTAGTTAGCTTGTTCCGCTTCATTGAATACCTATGTTAAGGATCTTCGGCCATTATATATATTTTACTCTTTCAGTGCGGTGATCGACTTTAGACGTCAGAATCCGACGTCTACAGCCGTCAGATTCTGCGTCTAAAGTCGATCACCGCTCCGTAAGGGTTAAAGGGTAGTTTCCCATGGATCCTGCATTGAAGGGGTGCATTTCCACCAGCGGATTAGACACCAGTCTTACAGTAACTGACACTATGGCATAATATTATCATTTTTGTCATGGACATATTAGGTCACGACGGCGGTGACGCTAAGTGTGAAAGGTATACGCCCCTCAATGACGGATTATCCCAATTGAATTGTCCATGAAATCCGGGACGTGAGTCCGTTTATATGGCGTGATGTGATGTGAAGTGATTGAAGTGACTGGGGTAACAGTGAACCGGAAAATGATAAAGTAGCGACAGTCCCTCCGTGCAGTATGTGTATAGTGTGTTATTTTGTCTAGGCTACTGCCAGATATGTTCTATTCACGGAATTTTCATAAGGCAACATACTGATATAAATTAGATATTTAATTAGAATACATCACGCAGTAAGACTATGATAACATTATGTGGTAAAATGTATTATGCACTTGGAACTGAAGGATTTGGACCAGGATCAGGAGCCCATCCCACAAAGAATCCTAAAAATAAGATTATCTTAACTTTCTCTTTTTTTCATAAGAAAAGGTAGGATTTATCGTAATTTTTCTCATTGAAATGAAATAAATTTCAGATAATCTTAATTTTAATATTTTAATGGGGTGGGTCCCATGGTCCTATCTAATGATAAGTGTTCGATTTACATATTAATTTGTTTAATCAGATTTAACGTAAAGTGTTTTTGTAATGCTCAGTAATCGGTGTTAAATAATCGTGTTACCATGATATGGCTAGATAACTTTTCAGATGGCTTTTTGATACATCCTACAATTTGCACCCCGCACTTTTGACCAGAACGCCTCAGTCAATTACGTAAACACCTTCTTGCGTATTACAGCGACTGTATTCCTTTATGTTTATTGTATCGGGTCCTTTATTTCTGAAGCTGATCCGCTAAATAAACGTACACACACAACTTCAGGCTGTTTTATAATCATTTTACAAAATTTGTTATTGATATCATAGTCACGTTTTTTGGTAAATCTAATCTACATCTATTTAGCCCTTACAGCACGAGAATCGACTTTAGATTCATAATCTTACGTTCGTAGACGGCAGATTCTGACCTCTAAAGTCGATCCCCGCACTGACAGCGTAAAATGTTTAGAATGGCTGTAGACCCATAACATAGGTATTCAAATGAAGCGGAATGAGCTAACTAAGTTATTTATGTTGATTTTAAATTGAAAAAAACTGTATTCTCCATGGTTCATACCGACATATTTCAGCGATGTAAGGGTTAACGCATAGAAGTCTATAAGTCAGAGTCCAGCTCAGACGTGTCATTTATGACGCTGCAGTCTTAGACCAAGTCCAGCTCAGACGTGTCATTTATGACGCTGCAGTCTTAGACAAGTCCAGCTCAGACGTGTCATTTATGACGCTGCAGTCTTAGACCAAGTCCAGCTCAGACGTGTCATTTATGACGCTGCAGTCTTAGACCAAGTCCAGCTCAGACGTGTCATTTATGACGCTGCAGTCTTAGACCGAGCCCAGCGCAGACGTGTCATTTATGACGCTGCAGTCTTAGACCGAGCCCAGCTCAGACGTGTCATTTATGACGCTGCAGTCTTAGACCGAGCCCAGCTCAGACATGTCATTTATGACGCTGCAGTCTTAGACCAAGTCCAGCTTAGACGTGTCATTTATGACGCTGCAGTCTTAGACCAAGTCCAGCTCAGACGTGTCATTTATGACGCTGCAGTCTTAGACCGAGCCCAGCTCGGACCTCGCATTTATGACGCTGCAATCTTAGACCGAGCCCAGCTCAGACGTGTCATTTATGACGCTGCAGTCTTAGATCAAGTCCAGCTCAGACGTGTCATTTATGACGCTGCAGTCTTAGACCGAGCCCAGCTCGGACCTGGCATTTTTGACGCTGCAGTCTTAGACCAAGTCCAGCTCAGACGTGTCATTTATGACGCTGCAGTCTTAGACCGAGCCCAGCTCGGACCTGGCATTTATGACGCTGCAGTCTTAGACCGAGCCCAGCTCGGACCTGGCATTTATGACGCTGCAGTCTTAGATCAAGTCCAACTCGGACCTGGCATTTATGACGCTGCAGTCTTAGACCGAGCCCAGGTCGGACCAGGCATTTATGACGCTGCAGTCTTAGACCGAGCCCAGCTCGGACCTGGCATTTTTGACGCTGCAGTCTTAGACCAAGTCCAGCTCAGACGTGTCATTTATGACGCTGCAGTCTTAGACCGAGCCCAGCTTAGACGTGTCATTTTTGACGCTGCAGTCTTAGACCAAGTCCAGCTCAGACGTGTCATTTATGACGCTGCAGTCTTAGACCGAGCCCAGCTCGGACCTGGCATTTATGACGCTGCAGTCTTAGACCGAGCCCAGCTCGGACCTGGCATTTATGACGCTGCAGTCTTAGACCAAGTCCAACTCGGACCTGGCATTTATGACGCTGCAGTCTTAGACCGAGCCCAGGTCGGACCTGGCATTTATGACGCTGCAGTCTATAGTCCGAGTCCAGCTCGGACCTGGCATTTATGACGCTGCAGTCTTAGACCGAGTCCAGCTCGGACCTGGCATTTATGACGCTGCAGTCTCAGTACGAGCCCAGCTCGGACCTGGCATTTATGACGCTGCAGTCTAAGTACGAGTCCAGGTCGGACCTGGCATTTATGACGCTGCAGTTTAAGTACGAGCCCAGGTCGGACCTGGCATTTATGACGCTGCAGTCTTAGACCGAGTCCAGCTCGGACCTGGCATTTATGACGCTGCAGTCTATAGTCCGAGTCTTGCTCGGACCTGGCATTTATGACGCTGCAGTTCAGGTCGAGCCCAGGTCGGACCTGGCATTTATGACGCTGCAGTTTAGGTCGAGCGCAGGTCGGACCTGGCATTTATGACGCTGCAGTCTGAGTACGAGTCCAGCTCGGACCTGGCATTTATGACGCTGCAGTCTAAGTCCTAGCCCAGCTCAGACCTGGCATCTATGACGCTGCAGTCTATAGTCCGAGTCCAGCTTGGACCTGGCATTTATGACGCCGCAGTTTAAGTCGAGCCCAGGTCGGACCTGGCATTTATGACGCTGCAGTCTAAGTACGAGCCCAGCTCGGACCTGGCATTTATGACGCTGCAGTTTAGGTCGAGCCCAGGTCGGACCTGGCATTTATGACGCTGCAGTCTAAGTACGAGCCAAGCTCGGACCTGGCATTTATGACGCTGCAGTTTAGGTCGAGCCCAGGTCGGACCTGGCATTTATGACGCTGCAGTTCAAGTCCGAGCCCAGGTCGGACCTGGCATTTATGATGCTGCAGTCTAACATGTTTAAGTCCGAGCCCAGGTCGGACCTGGTATTTATGACGCTGCAGTTTAAGTCGAGCCCAGGTCGGACCTGGCATTTATGACGCTGCAGTCTAAGTCCGAGCCAGCTCGGACCTAGCAGTTATGAAGCTGCAGTCTAAGTCCGTGCCAAGGTGGGACCTGACATTTTTGACGCTGCAGTCTAAGTCCGAGCTCAGGTCGGACCTGGCAATAAGGCTTAGCCATTGACCAGATGACATCACTTGAGTTAAATACATTTGCAGTCACTTGCGCCCCCGCGTCTTTGAATATATCAGGAATGCCTTTTGAGTACATGAATAATGGAAGAACTCTCTTAAGATTTTGTCAGTTCTATAGGCGGCTACTCCTATCCATTCGCATTATCTCCCGCAACCGATTATTATTTTTTTTAAATAAATAAGATATGATAATATTTTATGCATGACGTATATATATATATATATATATTGCTCTCTTGTTGGTATTGTGGGCCCCACGCGCTTCAAAATATTAAAATTGAACTAGGATATCCAGATTAGAAGTAAATTATAATGCCAACTAATCTAGATTAACCATTTAACCGCCAAATTATTCAATCTGAATTTTCACCCACTTGAAGTTGTGTCTCGCTGACGCGATCCACAACTTCAAGTGAGTTAAAATTTTCAGATTTGACAAAAAGGAGGTCAACTGTTTTCAAATATTGCTGATTGATGTCATATTTTATCTGTAACATGTTTAAAAGGTGGTACTTAATAAGCTAATAAACAATGAAAACCCGAATATATGCGGCACCGGCGGTTAAAGGGTTAACGCCAACATATATTTGTATCTTTATTTGTTTTATCACCATCAATATCATGACGATCACCCAGTAATGTATTATTATTTCGCTTTCATATTTTCCAGGTCAGATTGTCGTATCATCCGGACTTGACTACGAGACAAGACAGTCGTACGATTTAACGGTGACGATTGAGGATGCTACAGGACTTACGACCACAGCGATCCTGTCTGTAACTGTGGACAACGAGCCGGAACCACCCATCATTACTAATCTGCCAGATACTGTCAGTGTGTCGGAAGCAGATGTCGGAAGTACTACCATTTTTACTGTTTCCAGTACTGACCCTGAAGATGACGTAGTTATATATAGCCTGACACAAGTACCTGACACAGGGGAATTCTACATACATGCAGCATGTAAGGCATTGCGATGACCATAATGAAATCTCACCATCACGACAAAAGATATCTGCATACGTTAGCTATTGAGTCAATGTTTAAGCACTGTCTTGAATAATTAAATGAAATTATTTCATGAGAGAATGATGACATAATTTATTTGATCCTGGGTCATTCTCAATTATAAATTGCTGTACATTCCCATTTTTTTTAAAATAATTTTATTGATTTTTTAAAACACATTTTAAGTAGCATACAAAATGTATTGAAGCCCCCATATATATAAATGATAAAATAAAAGTTTAATATCTCCTTCTTGTCGCAGCATCGAACATTTTGTCAAGCTGTTACTTAAAGCAAAATATATCTTTTTTTAGTCACAAGAAAATAAACGCAGCAAAACCAACTTACAAATAAAGAGAACGTTTAACTAATAATAGCAGGGGGGAATATATATTATGGTGATTAAACGAATAATATTATTTTTCCATTGAAAAGGACATATGTTCAGATCGGATACTAAAATTAGATGCGACATCGCAATAACAAGAAGTACAATTTCCATTGCTGTATCTGCATATTTGTAGAGGTTATAAATGCAAATATATACAATGGTTCGCATAATATTAACTTTTAACCTATTTAGGATAGCAGTGTTGATATGTTTTGTAATATGGTTGGCAGACAGGTAACAGAATTGATAGTGTATGGCTCAAAATTATGATCACTTAAATAATTAGTGTACACAAAACAGGCACAAATACATCCTATAATATCATAGTAAATTATTATTTTTTTGGCAGATAACACCAACTGCTCTATGTAAGAAGTATGTTACCACAGTTCAATCAAATCGTCATTTGGAATATTCCAATCCAAAAATGTTACTCATATATAGCATGGAAATTCAATACAATTGGACAACACCCATCGAGATATAAAATATTACCTGATAATATTAATATAGAATCCTTATTTTAATCAATATTGTCAATTCTGTTAGCAATATTTAATATGTTCTGCTATTATTTATGTTTTTTCTGTAATCTTGGTTTAGTTGTTAAAAATATCTATATTAATAAAGGTATTTTTTAGTTATCTGGAAAGAATACATGTTATAATTTATCAAATAAATTATTGTTTGTTTTTAGAAATAATGTCAACCTTGTTATGGCATTGGCAGTTACTGGGTTGACAAACTTACCTTATCGTTTTAAATACACGTACCATTGCACACACAAGTTTTTTTTTGTAAAATAAATATCAATCAGACAGATGTATGATAGATTGCGAATGTGTGTTTCTCTCACTTCCATGAATACAATTTGTAACAGTGTTCACCACCATTTTGTAAGCGTATCGACATTGATTGGAAAACATTACAAATGTGAAAGGCAGAAAAGTTTAGAAATCTACATGTGGTACTTTCCCATCAAAAATGTCAGTGCTATTGCTGAATGGGAAATAAAATGATGTATTATTTTACTAATTCTCAGGATTTTGTATTTGTAGTTTGTGGTAACAGGGTTGACAGAAATCGGGTTTCGTAATTTAAAAACTTTCTTATTTTATTTACTTTTTAATAACTAATTATACTGTGAAATATGGCATATGGCTATGTTTCATGACTTCTATAATTCTAAAAATACTTTTCACTGTTTTATTTGAATGGTAACACTTGAAATGTGATCAAGGGACATATTTTCAATTAGAAGTTTCCAGAAAAAGTCGTTTATATGAAATATGCCAATGATTCTGTTATGCTACATTATGTTATTTGTGAACATTACTCCCTGACTATTAGCAATATTTTCCATTTATATGAAAAAATATGACTCCAGGACGCAAAATGGACTACAGTTTGAGAATGACCCATATATATGCATAATCTTGCATGTAGAAAATCTATATTTTTTCATCATTTCGTTTACTATTATACGTTTTTTTCAGCTGGTGAGATCTCACAAGTGTATAATCCGGGTTTCTCAAACAGTGCACGGCCGACCTATACCTTAACGGTAGTCGCCATTGACGGTATCTCTACTGGTAATGACACTCAGTACCTGACAGTCACTGTCACGGTCACTACAACAGTACCCGCAACAACAGTCATCACAGATACACCCAATGACAGTCCGCCATACTTCTTGCCAGCGTTCTATAATTTTGAACTTCCGGTTGAAACTCCACCTGGTCAATATGTGGGATTCATATTCGCTTACGACGATGATCCAGAAGAAAGTAGGTTTCTGTTATAATCTGGCATGGCATTTCTAAATATACATGTATCAGTGATAGGCCTACGTGTGTAGGTCTCCCACAAAATCTTCGCGTTAAAAATTATATGACCTATTTTGATATGACAACAATATACAACTCTTTATTGTTGCATAAAATATAAGTAAATGATGTCATTTCAATTAAAGCAATGTTCATATAATTTTATCACTTTAATCCTTTATAAAATTATAAAAAAAAACATATTTGTATATCTCCATAATGACAGTGTGGAAGATACATATTATCACAGATCATATGTTTTATATTCCTAATTAATATCTCATGCTCTTTACTTTACTTTATATCTACTACATTTTGTAAAAAAAAACACTTTTCAATATTATACCGTTTTAGGGCAAACAGTATCTGCTCTTTACTTTTGCATGACAGTATCATTGTCACTTCATTTCAGAATACAATGTAATACGCACTTGCAGAACTTTTTGTCTAATTTTGAATTTTTTAATTGAATTTTATAATACCACAATAAAATTTACCCATAGCTGTCATATAGTTGTATCACCATATTCATGATATTGAACCTGTTAAACAACCCCAAATATATGCAAATCGTTATATTTTCAGTTCTACTAGATTTGTACTACACCCTTGATTTTTCAACTGATTTTGCTGTTGGACTTCGAAATGGCATGTTAGAAACATACGACACTTTGTCACTTACTCAATATGATGTACTGGCCACGGCCGGAGACAACGGCAGTCCTCAAAGATTTTCACAGTATGTGTTTACATTCTTCTGGTTTAACTATAATATTCAAGTACGCCCCTTACTATGATGTAAACACACACATCGGTGCATGTCATTTTTATAGGGTGTATATCGGGAATTGGATAAATCTTTTTTTTTATTTAAACTCTCGCTCTCGTCCGACTTCAATCCAACTCCATTAATGCAAAATCACCCAGTCATATTTTAAGAAATCAAATTATTTTTAGACTCACACACTTTGGTGTACATTAGCAGTTAAAGACGTTTTTAGTACAAAATTTAAACTTTAATGCTCTACATTTTACCAAGAAATATATCTTTTTTTAAGTTTCAAATAGATCGCCATCCAATTTTGTGGAAATGATCTGTAATACGACATGGTTTGTCCTAGTTCGGTGTTTTCGATGTCATATTTTGATTATAATTATATTGGAAGCTAGTAACTTATATGTTTAGCTATGGTAAAATAGGAGTGATGTATTACGTTTGCGTTTTCTTGTAGTCAAGATAATAAATATTTGTATTTCAATCTATGCCTAGGACCCTCTCTACTCAACGACTGACGTGTAGATGTTAGAATCGTTAAATTTTCAGATCGTGTAAAATACGCATAGACACGTTCATATCAGAGGACTACCTGGTTTACATGGACATAGAGAGGGATCCGGCTGGAATGACGGACTCAGATGTCCAGGAGGCGGCGACCATGATCCAGGAGGAACTACGACAAACATATCTGGATGCCGTGGTCAGAATGATGAGTGTCAACAATAAACGATCAAATAACCAAGGACTTCTTGGCGGCAACTACACAGGCTTGACAGGGTGAGTGGCATTTTAACCGTTTAACCGTTAGAACCCTGAATTATTTGTGTATAAACCATGGAGACCAAAGGGTTTTTTCATTTGAAATCATCATAAATGTCTTAGTTAGCTCTTTCCGATTCATTCAAATATTATGTTATGTCTTTACGACTATTATAAATATTTTAATTATTTCTGTGCTGGGATCGACTTTAGACGTCAGAATCTGACGTCTACAGACGTCAGATTCTGACGTCTAAAGTCGATCCCCGCGCTGTAAGGGTTAACCGTTTAATCTTAGAACACTGACGTCGATTACAGTAGCCAACTAGCCTTTCTGTGTTTTTATTCGCATATGTTTAATCAGATGTTTAAAAAGAAAATATGTCTCAAGTCTTGAAACACAGAAGTCTATATGTTTTGAAATTAATTTCACAAATCGCATCCATTTTCAGTCACTGGAAGTTGTGTATCGCGATAGCCAGAGACAATTTCAAACGATAATCATGGCAAATTGAATAGCCCAGTGATCTAAGAGTAAAGCTCCATGTCATGATTGGAAGTTCCATCAAATTCCTAGCTAGAGATGTTGACCTAATGTGAATAATGATGTCTGGCCAGCGTCGCAAAAGATGGGCCAGCATCAAAACAATAGTGGGTCAACGTATAATCTCACTGATGTGATCATGTCTGATCCACATCTTCAAGTGAGTTAATATCGTTTCAATTTGTTAAAGCGCAGCAGACCTATAATAATTATGTGAATATCTCTGGTTAATGTCAACCTTTGAAAATGGTAATACATGGTTTAAAATAATAAATTATTATTGTTTTCATGTAAACTATGACGGACTGTTAGACATTCAGATTTTGACGTCTAAAGACGATCCCCGCACAGAAAGGATTAATCATATCTAGCATAATCACTGCTAACACAAACACCATTAACACTGATTAATTCAACGGAAAGTGTCCGCGTCTGGAAATCACATTAACGAAGCCAAAAGTAAAAACTGTAAACAAGAATTCAAGCCTTCTGAGAAACAGTGAAAAGTTAAACAAATAGCCTAATTGATGATAAAATATGCACTTTGTGATTCTAAAATAACAATAATTATAATCACTTTAAATTATTACTCAAATGCGTTTTAAATACGTTTTAACATAGAAACTTCGCATAATTTATGTTTATTGTTCAAATTCTATTCTGACAGAGCTATATCCATGATATTGGCTCTTTGATCTTAATGCTAGTGTTTCAGCTGTAATCACGTATGACACTTTAAGTCTAATAATAAGGCACTATTGTGTCTTAACCCTTTAACCGCCGGTGCCGCATATAGTCGGGTTTTCATTTTTTATTAGCACATTAAGTACCACCTTTTAAGCATGTTAAAGATAAAATGTGACATCAATCAGCAATGTTTGAAAACAGTCGACCTCCATTTTGTCAAATCTGAATAATTTTTACTCACTTGAAGTTGTGGATCGCGTCAGCGAGACACAACTTAAAGTGTGTGAAAATTCAGATTGAATAATTTGGGCAGTTAAAGAGTTAACAAGATATTATTGTCTCAACATAGTTTTATGAACTCTTGAACTTTACATGGGTGTAGGCCTACCAATTAAAAACAATATAAAATAAACATGATGAAATAGCAGTGAAAATATAAGAAATAGATGATTTTATCAGCATTTTTTTTATTCTAGAGACACGACGACACTGAGTTTCGTTGTGCTCACGGACGACTCCACCGACTCGCTGAGCAACGTGCACTTTGATAAAGAATACATCGACGGCGACGACGTTGTCATCGTCACAACCGTGGATGTGGATTCTGGCAGCCCAAACTCTGGACTGTCCAGTATATCTGGATACACAGTGACACGCATCTACAACAATCTCACAACAGAAGCGGCGGCGAAGGAGGATGACGATAATTGGTGGACAGACACCCACGAAGGCCGGGCAGCCATTGCAGGCATGGCGCTTGCAGGAGTTGGTCTTCTGGCTGGCGTGGGAGCGGCTACTGCCAAGGTTCTGTCTGGCTGTAGAAAGCCTCCCGGGTATGTCTTACTCATTTTTTTTACTAAATGTAATCTCTGACTTGAGCTTTACAATGTATTCTTCAACTCTACTATTCGCGGTTGTGGCATTCAAACATTCAAACATTCAACTGCGAATAGTACATCAGAATAAATCACCCGTGATGATCGTCCAATGGCCTCGAACCATCCATATTGAATCCTGTGTTTGAAGGATTACGCTATAGGGATGTCAGCTCAGTTGTATCTTTATCTATCTTCTATGGAAGCTCAATTAGTCTATCACTATATTGCCTGTCGTGGGATAAAATTGTAAAAAAATGTATTATTTCTGACTAGCTGTAAACACTTATCACCTGATAAAAATCATTTGCCTCTGTGTTTTTGAAGGGGTGGTGGAAGAAAAAAAGTACAACCTAAAGAGGTCAAAGAAGCAGACGAAGAAGACCTTTTTGACTTCCGCTACCAAGGCGAGAGCTCCAGAGCATTTCCAAATGGAACACCCCCAGCTGAACATAGTCAGCCGTTCTAAATCAGTGATTTACAATAACACATTCTTGGTATTAAATGGTCGTACCTGCCACTAGTAAAGTGACCAATACGCCCCTTTAATCTCAGGAGGACGTCATGTACTTCGATACAAAAATTGAGATATTCACAGTTTTTCAAGGTAGTGTAGCCGACCCTCTGTGAACATGAATCTCAGGAATGTTGATGTATATCTCAGCAAATACACCACGTTCACCTAATGTTATTTTGATGTTGGGCCACCGTCTGCGACGCTGGCTCAACATCAAAATAGCATTGGGTAAAGGTGTTGTGTTTTCTGGGATTGCTTGTACTTATTGCTTTATTGGAACCAGGGAGTCATGGGTGATGCTCGTCCATGTGGCAGATTTACTATTTCGGTTGCAAAAGAACAACACACACACTCTCAAACAGTCGTATCAAGTCAAAGATATACGATATTATCTGGAATTTCGGCCCTAAACAATATATTCCAGAAAAAAACATTAAAGGTCTGAAAATGTCCCCATCTACGAATACACCATCGATTACATATCTGTATTGATTTACACTAATTGAATTTTGATTTACAGTCACCTAGTGTGGTATTAATGTATTTTCTTTGTAGTTTATATTATTTAATATGGCTCTAGTATATAAGTCACAGGATATTATGCCACGTAATATTCGTTCTATACCAGTATTATATGTTTTTTTAAGTTTATTCGCTGCTAATTATTTCTTTTTATGTGTTTTATATATTGACTTTTATTTATATCGATACTATTTATTTTCTATATACTTTATTGTATTTAAATAACGGTCGCTCATATATCAACCATTCTACATTTCTTTCTATTAAATAAAACGTTCTATGATAAAAAATAGACTGAATATGGATGAGAAACATGAAAGTGTGCTATTTTTATATGATAGGTATACATATTTTTAAATAAGTACAATTCACATAAAAGCCAGACATGTTCAGATAATCCGAACACGATGGACACTGGATGATTTCTCATAGGTTACCTGAATGGGATAACGGATATTTTATAGTTTGGGCAATAATGTAATCTTATAACCCTTACAACGCTGAAATATTTTGGCATAAACAGTGGAGACCAAAGAGTTGTTCAAATTGAAATCATCATAAATGTCTTAGTTAGCTCTTTCCGCTTTATTTCGATATCTATGTCAGGGGTCTACGGCCATAATAAATATGTTATTTTTTTCAGTGCGAGGATGGTCTTTAGACGTCAGATTCTGACATCTAGAGACGTCAGATCTATAGACATCAGATTCTGACCGCGCATAAGTTTCAAGACACGGACAGAAGTGGAGACCTTATTTCTCTGTAATAACATTGAGTTTTAAGTGTGTGGGGGGGTTTTCTTTGTAAAGATTAAATTAATCTCCAAAACAACACACACATACGCCTGTGAGACAAGGTTCATGTGTGCGCGGTTCGAAATATTTTATTTCCTTATTTCTTATAGCTTTGTTTTATAGTTACTCCTATAAAATTGATAATTTAATTTTATACAAGGTTTTAAATTTCATCATAGGTATGTTGTGTTAGAATGCTTGTGTCAGAGAAGTGACCATTTTCAAGCTAACCAGTAAATAACGTTATATCATGCAACTTTGAACAACATGAAATCAACTCTGAAAGTATTTCTTAATAACGTTTCTATTTAAAAATAATTTCAGAAATGATAATGGAACAACTCACCCCGTGATTAAGTTATTTGCAATTGGCAATATTACTTTGTAATTGTCTATATTGCAATATCAACATAAGGCCAATATTGACGATTTTATATATTTACAGAGGCTTTATCACAGAGTGGCAAATACAATACCTAATTTCAAAGTAACAATAATATGGTCACTTTGGTTTGAATTTATTAGAGGTACGAGTAATTCAAACACTGTTGCCACACATATGAACTGCACAAAATAAAAGTTCAGTTATGTGGATCTGAACAGCCCATTGCTCAGTCATATCTGTGGACTCTGTGTCCGTATTCTCGTACAAGTTACGATATATCGTAGGCTTCGGATTAGTCGAGATGGCCATCTCGACCAATCCGAAGCCTACGATATATATCGTACCTTGTACGAGCATACCAGTAGGCTAAGCTGTGACATGTAAATAATGTAGGATAATCCGCAGATCAATTTTGTTATTAGTAACTAATTTTGAAAACATTAGTTCAGATCAAATCAAACATTACGCTGGCGAGATACGAGGATACATACTTTCACCATCAACGATAAACATCTTCATTACGCATTTTTTCCATGGATACTGCAGAATTAACCGCTATCTTAGCGTTCGCCAATAACATTACATTTCTTATTAACGATGTGTTATTTATGTTTATCATATGAAAGTAGTCTTATAATGTTAATTGTTAAGTTCAAGTGTTATAGTGGGTTCAAGTTATTTAGATATGGATGTTTTGGACTTCTACTTGTATTAAATCCATTAAGTTGGTTTTCATATCCAACCAATATTCCACATGTTTATTTATTTCTGGATACTTTTAACTGATACTAAGGTAAGAAAATTCACAAATTAGGTTATTAATAATTTCGATTTCTGTGACATGTTTTTACCTGAATAAAGTTTTACATAACTTTGTTTTTTTTTGTCGTGAGTAGTTTTGTATACGCTACACGATTGTCGTCACAATAATTATTGTGGTTGTGCCTTTTGTAGAAAACAAATCGAAGACGGCAAGCCCTTCCCATCTGTATTATTCTTGATATATTTGTTCAAATTAAGTAAATGTTGGATGCATGCCTAGGCCTATGTTTTGTCCTGTGATGATCACTGTCATTAAACCATTCATCCGCTGTTTCTCTCGTAGGTGCGTGTTTTCATCCTGTATGTATTCTGTATGTAGGCAAGTTACACCTTTTTGACCGTTGCGTCGTTTAAATATAGGCCTGTGCGTTGTGTTCGGTATAAAGCCTGTAGGCATCAGTTATATATATATATATATATATATATATATGTGTTAATTCAACGTCAGGCAAATTCGTCCTATGTTTATCAGTATATCAGTCGTCGCCAGCACCACCGAACGCAGATCAGGCTGATCCACTCTGCTTCGCAACGGAGCATATCGCAGGAGTCCCCAGCTTGGACTACACCGAACACTACGGAAGATCTTCAGGATCTAATACCGCAGGATAACGAGCATGTCGTTGTGTACGGTGCAATATGGCGTATGTGGTAATTATGGCTATATATTATGCAGTTTTCGGTGGTAACTATTTTTACGAATTATCAAGTATATTTTGCACGAAAAATGCATTTGTAATTTAGCGTATTTATACCTGTTGGGATAGTATGGCGTATGTGTAATATCCCTGTCACACGGACAAGGGACAAACGGCATCAATTGTTGTCCGGCAAATAGACTTCATGTTCAGTGATTTAGTGCTATATATCCCCTAAATGTGTTAGTTATTCTTCAGTATTAGATCTTCGGTGGTGTTGTCAGAGAAACGAAAATCACTGGACAACACATCCGTTGGTGTTCCTCAATTTTCGTTTTATGTTTTTTTTTTTCACAAATATTTTTATTTACAAACCACATATCAAAACATTCATACATGTATACAAATTAGTCATTATTATAAACAATACAAATAATAACTAGTGATCTGAAACACAGACAAACCGTTATCGTCCGTGGTGCTGACCAGTGTTGGCGCATCGTTTCCGACTTTGGGCCACCAACACTAAATCAAAACTAGCCAAGAACCACGCGCCTGCTGGCATACCCGTAATTACACATAATTATAAAAATAGCCTAATAGCAAACATTCAACAACTATATTTATTTAAAATTTTAGTTCCAAATTAAATTTCACCTAGTCCATTTTTCGTTTTTCTTAGTAATAATATATTCTAAATTTTTTACATTCTCAATGTGCATCTTAAACTCATGAAGTAAAGGTATTGTTTCTGCAAATCTCGAAATGTAAATAATTTGTTTGGCCGAGAAAATTAGGAAACTCTCCTTCATATTCGCCGTTCCAAAAAAATCCGTCCAAAACAATTGTGTAAAACGACAATGGCATAAATCTTCAATTTCTTCATTACAAAATGTACATAAACTTCTCGGAGTCCATGTGTTGAGCCAAAAATAATTTATAAGTAAATCATGTAAAAAACAGTACTGAAACTCAATTACCTTCACTTCCAAACATACTTTATATACCCTAGAAAAGATTAAACTCCAATTTACAGCCTCAGAGTTTTCTGAGTATTTTTCAATGCGAGGTACATGTACATCTATATTCCGTACCCCCAAAATTCCATTATAAACAATCTCACACCTGAATCTATAGTTCTCGTATTTAAATTATTTTGTAAAAATATGCTAGTTTTTTTTGAGACATGAAACCAGCTCTGCCCAATTAAAAATCCCTGTGTGTTACACCTTTATGTAGCCATTGTTCAAAGGCTATCGTAGATAGATCGGGCTCGAACAAGTCACATATATACAGAATTCTTATGTCAAAAAAAACGTTTCCAGAAAATACTGGTATTGTTTATTTTTATCCCAGGGTTATACCATATAAACATTTCCTTCCTACAAGGTTCAGTTTCTATAAGTTCATCCCACAACTGAAAAGTTATAATATAGAAAATCGGGGTTTTTTTACAAGTACATAATTCTGGACATTTAAAAGCGGCTGATAAATTTAAATTATTTGATTTAAAATATTGTCTAACCAGTAGTACCTATACCTGTTCGCTATCACTGTCAAAGTCCGCCCTCTTCTTTTTTTTATCAAAACCCTACGTTTTAATCTTCCTTTTTTATCCTTTCACACAAATGCATATATGACTGATTCCACTTCTTTTATATATGTTTCTGGTATGTCTACCGCAGATATAGAATATTGGAATAATTAAGTAATGAATGTTTTAATAATTTGTACGCGTCCAATAAGGAACAAATCTCTTTGTTTCGAGATGTTAATAATCTGTTTTGTTTATCTATTTTCTCCCCGAAATTGCTTTTTTCGCATAATTCCCTGTCATAACCGAAATAAACGCCCAATACTTTGATCGGAAGTGCTGGCCATCTAATATTTTAGGGTTTGTCTGTTCGATTTCGATTTACTCCTAGCCACACTGCCTCTGTTTTAGTCATGTTTAGTGTCAACACTGAAATATGTCCGAAATCTATAATAACCTGTAAAAAATGTTTTTGCTGATATTTCATCTTGGACAATTCCCAAAGTATATAATCCGCATACTGTGATAATTTATTCACTTGGTTTATAATTTTCAATCCTTTTATATTTTTATTTACTCTAATCATATGTGCTAGTATTTCTACCGCTAAAACAAATAAATAAGGGGAGAGTGGGTCACCTTGGCGTACCTCTCTATCGACTCCGGAATATGTTAAAAGTTGTGCCAATATTTATTCCACAGCTGGAAATGTTCGTATAAAACAGCAGAACCAATTTACAAAAAATTGGTCCCAAGTTGAATTTTTAAAGGACAGCATATACACATTGATGCTCCAGTGAATCAAACGCTTTGTGAAAATCCACAGATATTAAAATTCCGGGAATGTTGAAATCTTTCGTGTAGTAAAAAAATAGCACTAATTGCTCTGAGATTTTCTGCGATATTTCTTCCTGTAATAAAGCCCACTTGGTTATGGTGAATTAATTTGGGTAAAACAACTTTTAATCTGTTAGCAATAGTTTTTGATATTATTTTATAATCCATATTTACAAGAGATATTGGTCGCCAATTTTCAATTAGCAAATACACTTCATGTTCAGTGATTTAGTGCTATATATCCCCTAAATGTGTTAGTTATTTTTCAGTATTAGATCTTCGGTGGTGTTGTCAGAGAAACGAAAATCACTGGACAACACATCCGTTGGTGTTCCTCAATTTTCGTTTTATGTTGTTTTTTTTCACAAATATTTTTATGTACAAACCACATATCAAAACATTCATACATGTATACAAATTAGTCATTATTATAAACAATACAAATAATAACTAGTGATCTGAAACACAGACAAACCGTTATCGTCCGTGGTGCTGACCAGTGTTGGCGCATCGTTTCCGACTTTGGGCCACCAACACTAAATCAAAACTAGCCAAGAACCACGCGCCTGCTGGCATACCCGTAATTACACATAATTATAAAAATAGCCTAGTAGCAAACATTCAACAACTATATTTATTTAAAATTTTAGTTCCAAATTAAATTTCACCTAGTCCATTTTTCGTTTTTCTTAGTAATAATATATTCTAATTTTTTTACATTCTCAATGTGCATCTTAAACTCATGAAGTAAAGGTATTGCTTCTGCAAATCTCGAAATGTAAATAATTTGTTTGGCCGAGAAAATTAGGAAACTCTCCTTCATATTCGCCGTTCCAAAAAAATCCGTCCAAAACAATTGTGTAAAACGACAATGGCATAAATCTTCAATTTCTTCATTACAAAATGTACATAAATTTCTCGGAGTCCATGTGTTGAGCCAAAAATAATTTATAAGTAAATCATGTAAAAAACAGTACTGAAACTCAATTACCTTCACTTCCAAACATACTTTATATACCCTAGAAAAGATTAAACTCCAATTTACAGCCTCAGAGTTTTCTGAGTATTTTTCAATGCGAGGTACATGTACATCTATATTCCGTACCCCCAAAATTCCATTATAAACAATATCACACCTGAATCTATAGTTCTCGTATTTAAATTATTTTGTAAAAATATGCTAGTTTTTTTTGAGACATGAAACCAGCTCTGCCCAATTAAAAATCCCTGTGTGTTACACCTTTATGTAGTCATTGTTCAAAGGCTATCGTAGATAGATCGGGCTCGAACAAGTCACATATATACAGAATTCTTATGTCAAAAAAAACGTTTCCAGAAAATACTGGTATTGTTTATTTTTATCCCAGGGTTATACCATATAAACATTTCCTTCCTACAAGGTTCAGTTTCTATAAGTTCATCCCACAACTGAAAAGTTATAATATAGAAAATCGGGGTTTTTTCACAAGTACATAATTCTGGACATTTAAAAGCGGCTGATAAATTTAAATTATTTGATTTAAAATATTGTCTAACCAGTAGTACCTATACCTGTTCGCTATCACTGTCAAAGTCCGAACTCTTCTTTTTTTTTTATCAAAACCCTACGTTTTAATCTTCCTTTTTTATCCTTTCACACAAATGCATATATGACTGATTCCACTTCTTTTATATATGTTTCTGGTATGTCTACCGCAGATATAGAATATTGGAATAATTAAGTAATGAATGTTTTAATAATTTGTACGCGTCCAATAAGGGACAAATCTCTTTGTTTCGAGATGATAATAATCTGTTTTGTTTATCTATTTTCTCCCCGAAATTGCTTTTTCGCATAATTCCCTGTCATAACCGAAATAAACGCCCAATACTTTGATCGGAAGTGCTGGCCATCTAATATTTTAGGGTTTGTCTGTTCGATTTCGATTTACTCCTAGCCACACTGCCTCTGTTTTAGTCATGTTTAGTGTCAACCCTGAAATATGTCCGAAATCTATAATAACCTGTAAAAAATGTTTTTGCTGATATTTCATCTTGGACAATTCCCAAAGTATATAATCCGCATACTGTGATAATTTATTCACTTGGTTTATAATTTTCAATCCTTTTATATTTGTATTTACTCGAATCATATGTGCTAGTATTTCTACCGCTGAAACAAATAAATAAGGGGAGAGTGGGTCACCTTGGCGTACCTCTCTATCGACTCCGGAATATGTTAAAAGTTGTGCCAATATTTATTACACAGCTGGAAATGTTCGTATAAAACAGCAGAACCCATTTACAAAAAATTGGTCCCAAGTTGAATTTTTAAAGGACAGCATATACACATTTATGCTCCAGTGAATCAAACGCTTTGTGAAAATCCACAGATATTAAAATTCCGGGAATGTTGAAATCTTTCGTGTAGTCAAAAAATAGCACTAATTGCTCTGAGATTTTCTGCGATATTTCTTCCTGTAATAAAGCCCACTTGGTTATGGTGAATTAATTTGGGTAAAACAACTTTTAATCTGTTAGCAATAGTTTTTGATATTATTTTATAATCCATATTTACAAGAGATATTGGTCGCCAATTTTCAATTAGTGATCTTTCTTTACCTTTATCTAAAACCGTTATGACTGCTTGACGTTGAGACGTACTCAATTCTCCTTTTGTGAACGCTGTATTAAACACTGAACCAAAGGTTTACCTACCCAACACCACAATTGTTTACACAATTCTACAGACAACCCATTGTTCCCAGGTGCTTTATTTGCACTAAACGTCTTTAAAGTGTCATAGCATTCATCGATTGTCAGGTCACCGTCACAAAAGTTCTTTGCTTCGATGCCTAATTTCGGAGTTTCAATGGTATCTAGATAAGTTAATATATCATTTTTATTTATTGTAGATTTTGATTTATATAAATCCGAATAACACTTCGCCTGACCTTCCAGGATTTCCTGTAGATTAGTTGTAAGTGTACCGTCCGATTTTTGTAATTTATTCATTGTTTTTAAAATATTTTCTCTTCTTTCCAAATTAAGGAAATATTTTGTATTTTTTACACCCTCCTCGTAATATTGTGCTTTGCACCGCAATAATAACCCTTGTGTTTTATAGTCTAAAAAATCTTGAAGCTTGTTTTTACACTCATTTAGGGAAGTTAATACATTTCCACGTTCTGTATCATTTATACTGTTGTCTACTTCTTCTTGTAAATGTTTAACTCGTTCCTCTAACTCATTTTCTTCTTCTTTTGATTTAGCGCTTTCTTTAACATATTTTATAGATGTTTCTCTTACTTTAAATTTTAAATATTCCCATTTTAGTCTTGGATCTGTAAATGCTTCTATTTCTTCTAATCAGCCGATGCGCTCTTTGTTAATATTATTTATATAATCCGGCTCTTTTAAAAATGTGCTGTTTATTTTCCAGTAGCCTTTACTTTTTTAACCATTTTGCAAACGTTTTATGTTTTGTTGTTGTCCGCATTTTTGGTGTTCCTTGCGTCCGTCAGAGATTGCTGTATATATCGTGAAGGTCTTTGTCATTATTCAGTATTAGATTGATAGCGTTGTCCGGTGGTGTTCGTTTTTCAGTCCGGCCAAGTGTGCCAGCAGCATTTACGCACTGACAAGTCATATGTGTTATGAATCACAACAATCAGTTATTTCCATTTAACTCATACGTCCATATTCAGGACATATACAGGACAAAACGAATATATACATTAAATACTTACGGAACGTGTCCTTATGACCCTTAGTACATATACAGTATACAACGGACGTTTAGCGAACATCACCGTATTTGCCGGACAACAACAGTACATAAAACGAATGGATGCGTTGTCCCGTGATGTAACTATTGGACTACTACATGAAAATGTTGTGTTTTTATTGTGGCCACTAGTGATCATTTTTTACCTCCTGATGGTGTTTGAATGTCACAGAAAAAGAAGTTAAGGTCAACGATGGCTAGAATGTCATTAGTAATACCAGAAATGGGTTTTGCTCAACAAAGCAACTGTTGGAATACTAGTTAAAACATTTCATTTCACTATCATGACCGCTGGTGATAATGTTTTTTCATGTTTTTTACATGGCAGTGTTTGAAGCCTAGAATTTAATGATAATTTAAAAAGCAAATAGTAGTAAAAAATAGTAAAAAGTATCATGGAAAAGAGTTTTCTCCGAGACGTTGGCCTACATAGCAGTTTTGGAGTTTTTCCATAGCATAGCTGAAATACTCAGTACATGCCCGTTTGCCATTTATCCGTTTTTCTCTTTTATGTATCCTACATTTATTTTGTATTCGTCCTATATGTATTCTGTATTTATCGGTTCTCACCGTTTCGTCTGGCTCGAGG
Organism: Flabesymbios commensalis; assembly: GCA_964017125.1. Lineage (NCBI taxonomy): Eukaryota > Metazoa > Annelida > Polychaeta > Terebellida > Flabelligeridae > Flabesymbios > Flabesymbios commensalis. Next base: position 57,298,083 of record OZ024912.1, read on the forward strand.
TTATTCAAATCTATACGTTGCATTCTGTAATAGTTATGTAGTCATACCGATTATGCATTTCCAAAACTTCTTTCTGCGTTTCAAAACCATTTCTAAAAGATGTTACGCTACATGTCACAGTGTATTCTTCGTTCTTCGTTATGTGTATTCTTACGTTATGTGTATTCTTGACACTTAGTGGGGAATCAAATAGGACTGCTTGGTGGATTTTATAACTGTAGTATCTGTTACAAATGTCTCGAAATAATTAAAAAAGAAATATGTTGCGAACTTGATAATAAAACGTGACTGGCTACAATAGCAGCTATCAGTTGAAATTTATGTACATACTGAGCATATAAAAACTCGTCAATTTTTAGTAAAATTAGAAATAAACAGACTAAACATCAAATAATTTCAACCACGTATAATTTTTTTTATTTGAACATAGCAAATAACAGCATATAAAATTATTCAAGTAGATCTGCTAGCGAATGTTACAATGGTTGACTCTGTATAGACATGTTACACATACAAACAAAGAAAAATTACCGTATGGTGAGATTAGCCCATCTCGCACTCTCTCATAACACGCTTCACTGATCAGTTTGATTTTACCGTTTCAGACAAATCGTACGAGAAAATACATACAACATCGTTGGGTACGGCGAGATGGACTGATCTCAGCACTCGTCAGCACATCAAACCCTCGGTGCCTAAAGGCTCTGGCTTCATGTGGTTTACTTGTGCTGAGATGAGCCCATCTCGCGCTCCCAAAGATGGGAAGATCGGAATCAGAAAAAAATTGAATTAGAAAAAATGATAGATTTCAGTTTTCCGATTTTTTGCGAATGATTTAAATTGCTACTTTATTTGGTAATTTTGCGATTATAAAATTTCGTCCTAAGCCAAAATTAGGCAGAATGGGTGTTTTTTTTTTGTCTTATTTCTTGAAAGAATCATAGCTCATATTAGGCTGGTCAAATTTGCAAAAAACTTAAACACCTGCAAAATAGTCGGCTATGGGTACAACCATAGAATTGTATAGTGTGTAAGGGATCCAACATCGTTTAGTGATTTAAACTCCAGAGATAATATTACAAAAAAAGTTATATATAACGTTATGACACACGAAGATGTTTGACAATATAATTGTATAATTATAATGATAAAATTATAATATATTATCATAGAGAAATACAATTTCCCATCAATACCGTTTATAATAAGTTTATAGAGTAGTGACAATTTATCTAATGTAATGCTTTGTCAAAGTCCTTAAAAGCCACGTATGCTATTTTTCACTAATCAAGTATATCTCGTATTAAATTAGTCAGGGCAAATGTATATTATAAATAAATAAACAATTACTGAGTAAAGCACATCAAATAACCAACCTACTTATTTAGAAAACAAAAGTATAGATGAAGTCATTAAACACTGGTAGAGAAAGAATAAAACGTGATACATATCATACATAGCAGGTGGATTAAATACATGTACCAAAGCCATATTAAAAACTACAATTTTTTATCACAATAGAAATTTCAAGCAAATAGCAGCAAGTTAATACTGATATGTAATCGATTTTGTAACTCATAATTGTGTGGAAGCCACGTCCCAAGGCTTTATAGGCCCTTAAGTTGTTTGAATATATTTGCCTCGAGCAAACTTCAATAGTCCAGAGTTGCATAGTCTATCACATAATTCTCACAGTGCTTAATTTAGCTGTTTGAATGTGTAGATATTGTTCTCTTGCAGGAGAAATAATAAGTCTGCCACGCTGACTGGTTCAAAAAGACACAATTCAAAAATATGCATCGACATGCCTGATGCTCATATTTGCAGAGGGTCGAATACACTGTTTTGCACAGCTGTAAAGTATCTCGTCCCAACGATATATTGTAATCGGGTTTCCCGTCGAAGTGCATATCGTCCACTTGGTATTAACCCTTTAACCGCCAAATTGTTCAATTGGAATTTTCACCCACTTGAAGTTGCGTTTCGCTGACGCGATCCACAAATGAGTGAAAATTATTCAGATTTGACAAAATGGAGGTCAACTCTTTTCAAATCTTGCTGGTTGATGTCACATTTTATCTTTAACATATTTAAAATGTGGTTATTAATGTGGTAATTAAAAATGAAAACCCAAATATATGCGGCACCGGCGGTTAAAGGTTTAAAGGGTCGTAACTGTCACTTTACAAGTGGCTGAGACGACCCTTTAACACCAAGAAGGCTAAATCGTTATTATTTGGTTTAGAATGGTTGACTATGTCCTCCAGGTAGAGGTGTTCCGTTAAAACGCTCTAGATCTCTCTCCTCGATAACGGAAGTCATAAAGATCGTCTTCGTTCGCTTCTTTGACCTTTTTAGGATAAATTCTTCTTTTTCCGCCACCCCTTCAAACAATTAATAACAATTAAACAATATGACACAATTTACAGCTAACCAAATACATTACATCATACAACAATGTATTCCCATGATAAGTAAAATAGCTTTAACGATTGCAAATCAGCAGTAGTAGCTGTGCAGATTAAAAATACCTTACAAATACTTAACGATCTAATAATTAATTAATTCATGCAATTTAAGTCATTCCACTGTGTGAATATATTTATAAAGCATAGCCCAAACATGTCCCAATATAACACAAAACATTTTTATAAGACTTATACAACGTCGACCCAACGTCTTCGACGTTGGCCCAATATTGAAGAAATGCTATACAATTGCGGTGTGTTTAATGGGGTGTGACAAACAAAATGGGGTGTGTTTAATGGGGTGTGACAGACATAGGCTACTGAATAAAATTAACACTTTCAGTGGTGGGACCGTGTTTAGACGTCTGAATCTGACGTCTAACGACGTCACATTCGACGTCTAAAGAAGGTCCACGCACACTAAAATAATTCAAAAATTTAAAATGGCCGTAGACACGTAACATATATATTCAAAGAAGAAAGAGCTGACTAAGACATTTGAGATAATTTCAAATTGAAAAAACCCTTTGCTCTCTATAGTTTATACAAAAATATTTCAGCATTGTAAGGGTTACGTATAGAGCATACCCAGGAGGCTTTCTGCAGCCAGACAGAATCTTGGCAGTAGCCGCTCCCACGCCTGCCAGAAGACCAACTCCTGCAAGTGCCATGCCTGCAATGGCTGTCCGTCCTCCGTGGGTGTCCGTCCACCAAGTCTCGTCATCTTGCAGCGCCTCCATGGTCAGTCTGTTGTAGATGCGTGGCACTGTGTATCCAGAAATACTGGACAGTCCAGAGTTTGGGCTGCCAGAATCCACATCCACGGTTGTGACGATGACTGCGTCGTCGCCGTCGATGTATTCTTTATCAGAGTGCACGTTGCTCAGCGAGTCGGTGGAGTCGTCCGTGAGAACAACGAAACTCAGCGTCGTCGTGTCTCTAAAATAAAACAAACGTAAATAAAAGCTGATTGTTCTGCTATTTCTTATCGTGTTATTTCAGAAATGCCAATTAATACACCCGTGTTCATATCATGTTGGGACTAGAACGACAAGATTTTGGTGGTGTCACGAATTATGTAAAACTTTGACAAATTATTCAGCAGTGCAAATGTCATAAGGCATTAAAGCAAGCCAAAGTGATTAAGTATTCAGCATTACAAAGATCAAAACTCATAGAAGCAAGCCAACGTGATAAAACTAAATCTTCAGAAGCACGAAGATCATAAGGCACAAAAGCAAGACAAAGTGATTATGATAAACATTCAGCAACACAAAGCTCAAAAAGCATACAAACAAGCCAAAGTGATTATACTGAATATTCAGCAACACAAATATCAAAACGAATACAAACAAACCAAAGTGATTATACTAAATTTTCAGCAACACAAATATCAAAAGGAATACAAACAAGATAAAATGATTATACTAAATATTCAGCAACACAAATATCAAAACGAATACAAACTAGCTAAAGTGATTATACTAAATATTCAGCAACACAAATATCAAAACGAATACAAACAAGCTAAAGTGATTATACTAAATATTCAGCAACACAAATATCAAAAGGAATACAAACAAGCTAAAGTGATTATACTAAATATTCAGCAACACAAATATTAAAACGAATACAAACAAGCTAAATTGATTATACTAAATATTCAGCAGGACGAAGTTTAAAAGGCATACAAACAAGCGGACGTGAGTATTTTAAGAGTTTGTCATCAATGATTTAACCTACTGGCTTTCTGCATCTTTAAGCTTCTCAATTATTTTTTACGGATGTTCTGTTGTTGAATTTTGAAGACACAGACAATTAGGGTAATTTATATTCAAATGCCCATCCGCTTACTTACGGGGGTTTGTGCAAAAGATTCAGTTGATCCACTAATTGAAAGATGGTCTGCACAAAAATGATACAAATAATCCGTTCTAGTAGTATAATAGATTCCTTTTAACTTTGGCTTTTTGTGTAGAGGGTTGTTAAATAGAGCATTTATCTTCTATACTCGCCAATAATCAATTTCAACCTTCCATTAGCGCTCAGGTATGTTTAAACCCAAGATAAGTAAGTAATGTCGACTATAGTGGTCTCTCGGTGACTTAATCAACACGTTTTGTGTAACAATTTTTTGAAAGTAAAATTCAAGTCACTGGCAATTTAAATGTTAAGCGTTAAATAAATCAGCAATAGTGAAATATGATTTTCCGCCGGCTTGTTTGACAAATTTGAATTTTTGATTATCTTTGAAACTGTGGGTGGCGTCAGCGCGACACAGCTTTAAGCGAATGAAATATTCCAATTAAATAATTTGGCGCTTATATGATTAATATGCCACTTACCCTGTCAGGTCCATGTAAGTGCCAGCAAGAAGTCCCTGGTTATTTGCTCGCTTATTGTTGACACTCATCATTCTGACCACGGCATCAGGATATGTTTGTCGTAGTTCTTCCTGGATCCTGGTCGCTGCCTCCTGGACATCTGAGTCCGTCATCCGAGCCGGATCCCGCTCTATGTCAATGTAAACCAGATAGTCCTCTGACATGAACGTGTCTATTCGTATTTTACACGGTCTGAAAAATTAACGATTACAGCAACATGTAATCAGACGTTAAGTAGAAGGATCCTAGGCTTAGATTGAAATAAAAATAGATATTTTCTTAATTACAAAAATTGACCATTTTGTTATATTTATTTCGATGTTAATGCTCGGGTTTATTAGTAGGGTTTCATATAATAGAAAAGTGTTTTATTATAAAAAAAAACACATAATAATACTGTTCATCCCATATCCACAAATTGCAAGGACACCACTCATGTAGGACTGAACCTCAACTACTCATATCAGACAGCAAGTAGCCTGAATGGAATTAATACTTCTCTGTCCACATTCATTTTATTCATCAAATATGGTTTGGAATGTATGTATACAGGTAAAAAATGATCTCTGGCGGTATTATTTAACCGTGATCAGTTATTATGATTATAATTAAGCAACTACTTTACAATATTTACAATATCGTGTTCGGGAATGTGAAACTTTTAGTCACCTTGCACTAAAGTAACAACACACGTGGAGAAAATTGCGCATAAATTATGAAGTTTAACCAAAATACATACCCTTATATTACCTATTTATCACATTTGATCATAAATGTATGTTATTGGGAATTAAATGAGAGGCTAAACATCAAATATTTGGTCTCCAAATAAACCAATCTGACTACCCGGTAGACCTAATTTTCACCCACCTCAAAAATGGGAAAGTCATACCATAACAGATCGCTGCTACCTAAATCAAAGTAATGTTTCAGGGGAAGAGAGCAGGGTTGAAAACAGAAAATACATGTGGATACTCCAGAATGCAGATCTACTGTTAATTCCACAATTAAGAAATCTAGAAAATATTTCATAAAATATAGGCCCTACTATCAATTGCAAAATGAAACCGAGAAACTACTTGCAAAAGTCAGCGTATTTGCGTCATAGTCAAAGAAGTCCTGGAATATATAATTTTATTTAGTAAGAATGTAAGCACCTACTGTGAAAATCTTTGAGGACTGCCGTTGTCTCCGGCCGTCGCCAGTACATCATATTGAGTAAGTGACAAGGTGTCGTATGTTTCTAACATGCCATTTCGAAGTCCAACAGTGAAATCAGTCGAAAAATCAAGGGTGTAGTACAAGTCTAGTAGAACTGTAACAATATGTATTTTTTGCATAAATTTGCTGATGCTCCGCCACATCTAATATGTTGATCTAAGTAATGTATGTTTGTATAATTTTTAGCATGGTAGGCTTAACTATATGGGATAACGAATGTTAATATCTTTTTTTAGGCCTGCAGTTACTGCTGTTCCCCTTGCTCGACACAATATTTTGATAATTTTTCGCTTTTTCAAAAAGCCAGGTCAGACAACAGCATTAATTGGACAGTTCTTGCTTCTGTTCTTGTATTGTTCACATAAAACATAGGACATTAATATATATCATGTCAGTGTTCTGCCTTCTACGTGTGAGTTATACACAGCGTGTGTAATGTGCGAGATGATTTACCTTATATTATGTCAAATCATTCGTTGCTATTATAAATGATCAATGTGATACAATCTTTTATTTAATTACGGATGAGGCCATAATAATGTATAACAGAAACTTACTTTCTTCTGAATCATCGTCGAAAGCAAAGATGAGTCCCACGCATTCACCAGGTGGTGTTTCAACCGGAAGTTCTAAATTGTAAAACGCCGGCACAAAGTATGGCGGACTGTCATTGGGTGGAATTGTGACTCTGACTGTCAGGTACTGCGTATCATTACCAGTAGAAATACCGTCAATGGCGACTACAGTTAAGGTATAGGTCGGCCGTGCACTGTTTGAGAAACTCGGGTTGTGGACATGAGAGATCTCACCAGCTGAAAGAAGCATACAATATTGAACGGTGAACAAAAAATCTAAATGATTTTGCTTCCGCATTCATTTCATATAACCAGGTTCTATTTATTATTGAAATATATATATATATTTACATATAGCTTCTGGTAACCCTTTCACCGCTAAGGACGACTGTAATAGTTTTGTATCTGTTTTACTAGCAGGTTAAATCACATTTAGGCCCTATTGGGAATTAAACGAGGGTTTAAACATTGCCATTTTCAAATGTTTGGTATCAGATTAAACCAATATGAACATGCCTAATTTTCACCCACTTGATGTTATGGGTCGCGGTAGCGAGACAAAATTTCAAGTGAGTGAAAATAAAATAAGAAAACCGAGCGGGTAAAGGGTCAACATAAAAGCCAGAAATGAAACCACCAATCCTTGTCTTCTTACAAGAACCAATGGTAAATTATTTTCGATGAATATGTGATTTAATTTATGATGTGTTATATTTTGTTATAATATGATTGCATACTATTTGTTTTTAAAACTGTTTTCCTTCAACCAAATAATGAATATACGAGTCTCTCATGACGCCATGTAGAACATCCTGCCAATAAAGATGTGCACGGGGAAAGCTACGGACCCCCTGTTATTATGACAGGATGGTGTAGAATGGCTCCTTCAAATATTTAGACTTTTGACGACTGTCATTGAATAAATGTATGAGTTGCGTTTGAAATTATAAAATTAAATGTTAGGCGCACTAAAAACCTTGAAAAATACAGAGTTGTGTGTATACTTATCGTATTAAACGTATGCGTATCGTATTGCTAGCGTATGACCAGCATCGTTCTAGCAAGTAACGTACATCTAGTATTCAGCGTGAGCATAACGTTTCCTTAACGTATAAACCATACGCACAACATTTTTGAATTTGTTCAAAAACAATTTTGGGCATCACTTTAATTGGATTATGGTATGTCTTACACGTGGCATGTATGTAGAATTTCCCTGTGTCAGGTGCTTGTGTCAGGCTATATATAACTACGTCATCTTCAGGGTCAGTGCTGGAAACAGTAAAAATGGCAGTACTTCCGACATCTGCTTCCGACACACTGACAGTATCTGGTAGATTAGTAATGGTGGGTGGTTCCGGCACGTTTTCCACAGTTACAGACAGGATCGCTGTGGTCGTAAGTCCTGTAGCATCCTCAATCGTCACCGTTAAATCGTACGACTGTCTTGTCTCGTAGTCAAGTCCGGATGATACGACAATCTGACCTGGAAAATGTGAAAGGAAATATAGTAATACATTGCTAGGTGATCACGGTAATGGCGGCTTCGTCGTAAAATTAAATTGTTATCCGACTATAAAAAATCTGCGCGTTCGCCCCCCGCTGTGACATTGCTATTACCCTTATCCTGCTAAGAATTTTCAACCACTTGAGATTGTATCTCGCTACCGCGATCCACAACCCCAAGTGGTTGAAAATTACTCATATTTTGTTTTATTAAAGACCAAACATTTGTGTGATAACATTCCCTATACCATGATAAATATGGTTTGATCATCTTGATCGGGTAAAAAAACAGATTAAAAACAACAATTGTCGTGATCAACAGGATAAGGGTTAAGATTACGGAGGAGAAACAAAATGTTTCATTTCTGCCCACTCACAGAGATACAGTAATGTGAAGAGCCTTCATGATAAAGAAGTAACGAAAATATTTTAAAAATTGGTCGACATACCCGACGAGGAATCAATACTGAAGAGAAGATCTCCAGAGCCTGGATCAGAGCTGAGGGAGTAAGTCAGGGGAGTTGATTCTGGATCCGCTGCATCAACAGCCAAGACGTCACCGGTGTAATGTTCAGAGATGCTCACAATGTCCGGAAGGTTGAAGAACACAGGGTTCTCGTTGAGGTCAGTGATGTAGACCGTCAAGTTCCCCATGTCCTCCAGCAAGCCGTCCGACACGGTCACCAAGATGATAAACTTATTCACGTCCTCGTAATCAAAGTCAGCCGAGGAACTGCTGAATACCTCACCTTCAAACGTAGAAACAGAAGTTGTCAGCAATTCATCTAATACGTCATTGAGATTTCATTAGTGTCAAACAAGTAGCATATATGACACTTGATTTTTCCAACAATATTAAAAATGATAATCACTTTTTCATTATCATGATTGTGTTTTTGTTTTTTATGATAATCACTATTTTGCACAATAATATGTTTTGTTATATTAAAGAAAATGACAAAGACAGACACAGTCATCGTGTATCACGTGTATTATAATACATGATATATTGAGCAGTGCATCCATATAATAGGCCAACACTTTATAATCAGCACTCCCGGTTTGAGTGTATGCCCTGTGTGCACATACACATGTTTTAAATTAAATGCATTTTTTAATTATCCGCCTCAAACTCATTGGAAAGCATATCTTGACAGTGAGCGGGCTGGATGACTTCCGAGGCTTTGCTGTCCCAATGCATCCCCCCCCCCCCCATCAAGATGAATAACAACGACTCACTCTACCAATTACGACTAATCAAGTGTAATATTAAATTATTTGGAAGGTCTTTTGAGAATATTATCAATTTCCACTTTCAGCGCGTGGACCGTCTTTATACGTAGGCGTCAGATTCTGATTTATAAAGACGGTCCCCGCACTGAAAGAATTGTAAAAATCCTAATGGCCTTAAACCCATAACCACTGATAACATATGTATTCAAATGAAGCGAAAAAAGCTGACTGAGACATTTATGATGATTTCAAATTGAAAAGACCCTTTGGTTTCTATGATTTATATCAAATGATTTCAGCGCTTCAAGGGTTATAGAGAATTCACCTGAAGATGCGATAACAAAGGGAGCACTGTCCGGCCACGTAGAGATACTGTATGTCAGGGAATCACCATCTTCGTCGTCAGCATTCACATCAAATACACTAAAACTACCAGTTGATCCTTCCACAATATAAGCATCATCAGGCAGATTCTGGATGACAGGCTTCTCGTTGACGTCTGTGATCGGCACAGTGATTGTTACGTAATCCTCAAGTCCAGAAGGATCCGTCACTTTGAAGATCAACTCGTATTCTGCCACAGATTCATAATCCAGAGATGTGGGGTCCATTGTTACTTCCCCTGTGCAGTAAAGATATGGTGCTCACATGTTAATGGTGTCTATATATTGCATCAAAAAATAGCGTTTTTCTGTAGTAAATTTCAATGGGATCTTGTTGAGATAATGGGGCTTGATAATGCTCACGTAATGTTGTGTGTGTTTGGGATGAGAGATATGGGCACTGACACTAACACACGTCTAACAGCTTTGCGCGGTTATTATTATAATTAAATAATGTTAATTTGCTTTTTTAACATGCTTAACATGTAATTATTATGGTACCCTATTTTTCGAGCTTTCCTGATCTTACAAAACATTCCAATCAGAAATACAGATAATTTTATGATTTAGGAATTTGACGAAAATCAATTTTTATTAAATTAGCCAGACATACAGACCGAAAGATATGTCTCCTTTAGAACTTCAAAAGTTTTGTGGTAGAGGAAAAATACCGGTACTGCTGTCAATTGTAAAGGGTGCTCCAGATGGACTAGATCCTGTAATCTCGTACGTCAGTACATCACCCTCGGGATCTGAAGCATCCATGTCCAGAACCACTCTAGATGTAGTCTCACTTTCCAGTATATCACCGCCTATTGTGGTAGCAGCGGTAAAGAACGGTTTTTCGTTGACGTCGTCAATGTAAATTGTCAGAATTTGAATATCTTCAAATTCCCCGTCAGAGGCAGTCACTTCCAGGATGTAACTGGATTGGGTCTCGTAGTCAAACGTGGCAGTAGACCGGCTAGAAATCACACCTGGGAAACATAAATATTTAACTAAGACTAAGACAAAATGACATAATGTGCAAAGATACATAATTGCGTGAAAGATAGATTCACAAAAAAAAAAGATAATATGTTTCGTAAAACACATCAACAAATTTTGATTGGGTTAGTTGTAATATCAAATTCCTGCAAATTTTCCAGAAATCTTGTCTCAATAATACACATTGTATTTCCCAGGAAAAGGTATTGTCTATTAAATTATATCTGTATGAACAAATTGTAGTTGAATTGGGTTTGATTTGATTTGGTGATATTGAACCCTTTCAGCGCGAGACCGTATGTAGACGTCAGAATATGACGTCTACAGACGTCAGATTTTGACGTCTAAAGATGATCCCCGCAGTTAAAGAATTAAATATTTATAATGGCCGACTGGCCGCAGACCCATAACATAGGTACTCAAATGAATAGGACAATTTAAAATTGGAAAACAAACATTACCTGCCCATGGTTTATACATAAATATTTGAGCGTTGTAAGCGCTAATACCTGCAGAATCAATGTCAAACGGAGCGTAGAATGGTGAAGCTGATATGGTATACGTGATAACGTCTCCATCCTGATCCACTGTGTCGACAATAAATACAGATGTCGTTCCCATTACATCTTCAGCTATTGTCACCGAGTCTGGTAAATTCTGGATCACTGGAGCTTCATTCACATCTATCACGTTGATAGTGACCACTTGGACAGCGGTCAAACCATCTGGATCACTGATGGTGATGGTCAGTTCGTATTTGGAGGTTGTCTCGTAGTCCAAACTCGCCGGACTCAGTGTGATCTCACCTTAAGTATGATACAGCAATTAGTACAAAAATAATAATATAAGTCCACCAACTAAACTAGTTTATCGCTAACAACTCGAAGTATATCATGTATGTCGCTGCTTAATCATTTTTACTACATATTTTGCTGATGGTTTACGCTAAGATACTTTGATGTCTGGATTTCAACTTCTTCTGCATCAACATAGACATGATGGTCAACCACTAACATATATCAATCGGAAAGATGACATCTGCTATTGGGAAATGTTTTTTGACGCTAAAATAAACAACGTATAATAATGTGGCTTAGCTTGAATAATGCTTGAATAATCTCATCGCGAGTAGGCTACTGATTTCTCCGCTGAGGGTATTTAAAAACATATTTAGGGGGAGGCTAAACGGAAGGAGTCTGAAGGGGGCTCAAAGTCCCTTAAAGCTGGCCGATTTTAGGTTGCTTATGTGTGTTTTGAGTAGTTTAAAGGTTTATTTATTTCACATTGTTTATTTAAAATATTTAAAAGTCAGATTTGAGCCCAATGCCACCCCCCCCCCCTAAATAAGCACCTGTTGGAACATCCTAAAAAACTAAGATAATCTGCTATTATTAGCAGTAGGCCTACCTGTTGAAGTATCAATAATAAATGGAGCCCCGGATGGATCCTCGTTGGTAATCTGATAATCCAATACGTCATAATCAGGATCACTGGCATCTACGTCCATCACAATGATGTTGCTCACCTCATCCTCTGACACATCCACATCATGATCTGATGACGTCACATAGGGAGCTTCATTCACGTCAAGGACGTTGATAGTGACCACTTGGACAGCGGTCAGACCATCTGGATCACTGATGGTGATGGTCAGTTCGTATTTGGAGGTTGTCTCGTAGTCCAAACTTGCCGGGCTCAGTGTGATCTCACCTTAAGTATGATACAGCAATTAGTACAAAAAGAATAATATAAGTCCACCAACTAAATTAGCCTCTAATTTCCAGGTAACCAATTATGTACCAGAGAATAGAAAGCGTAATAAGAAATAATTTTTTCAACCAGCTTGAAATATATTGCTAACAACTCGAAGTACATGTATATCATGTATATCGCTGCTTAATCATTTTTACTACATATTTTGCTGATGGTTAACGCTAAGATACTTTAATGTCTGGATTTCAAAATCTTCTGCATCAACATAGACATGATGGTCAACCACTAAAGTATATCAATCGGAAAGATGACATCTGATAATAGGAAAATGTTTTTGACGATGAAATAAACAACGTATAATCATGTGGCTTCACTTGAATAATGCCTATTTCATCGCGAGTAGGCTACTGATTTCTTCGCTGGGGGTATTTAGAAACATGTTGAGGGGGGATGCCAAACAGAAGGGGTCTGTGGGGGAGGGCCCAAAGTCCCTCAAAGCTGACCAATTTTAGGTTGCTAATGTGTGTTTTAAGCAGTTTAAAGGTGAATTTATTTTACATTGTTCCTTAAAAAAAAAAGTCAGGTCTGAGCCCACTGCCACATCTCCCCCATAAAGGCACCTGTTGGGAGCGTTCAAAAAAATAGATAATCTGATTATTAAAGGCAATACCTGTTGAAGTATCAATAATAAATGGAGCTCCGGAAGGATCCTCATTGGTGATCTGATAATCCAATACGTCAGAATCAGGATCACTGGCATCTACGTTCATCACAATGATGTTGTTCACCTCATCCTCTGACACATCCACATCATGATCTGATGACGTCACATAGGGAGCTTCATTCACGTCTAGGACGTTGATAGTGACCACTTGGACAGCGGTCAGACCATCTGGATCACTGATGGTGATGGTCAGCTCGTATTTGGAGGTTGTCTCGTAGTCCAAACTCGCCGGGCTCAGTGTGATCTCACCTTAAGTATGATACAACAAATCAGTACAAAAATAATAATATAATTCCACCAACTATTATATTATACTAATAGCCTTTAATTTCCAGGTAACCAATGTACCAGAGTGTAGAAAGCGTAATAAGTAATAATATTTTCAGCCAGTTTGAAATGTATTGCTAACAACTCGAAGTATATCATGTATATCGCTGCTTAAGCATTTTTACTACATACATGTATTTTGCTGATAGTTTACGCTAAGATACTTTGATGTCTGGATTTCAACTTCTTCTCATCAACACAAACATGATGGCCAACCACTAAAGTATATTAATCGGAAAGATGACATCTGCCCCTATTGGGAAATGTTTTTTGACGCTAAAATAAACAACGTATAATAATGTGGCTTAGCTTGAATAATGCTTGAATAATCTCATCGCGAGTAGGCTACTGATTTCTCCGCTGAGGGTATTTAAAAACATATTTAGGGGGAGGCTAAACGGAAGGAGTCTGAAGGGGGCTCAAAGTCCCTTAAAGCTGACCGATTTTAGGTTGCTTATGTGTGTTTTGAGTAGTTTAAAGGTTTTTTTATTTCACATTGTTCATTTAAAATATTTAAAAGTCAGATCTGAGCCCAATGCCACCCCCCCCCCCTAAATTAGCACCTGTTGGAACATCCTAAAAAACTAAGATAATCTGCTATTATTAGCAGTAGGCCTACCTGTTGAAGTATCAATAATAAATGGAGCCCCGGATGGATCGTCGTTGGTAATCTGATAATCCAATACGTCAGAATCAGGATCACTGGCATCTACGTCCATCACAATGATGTTGTTCACCTCATCCTCTGACACATCCACATCATGATCTGATGACGTCACATAGGGAGCTTCATTCACGTCAAGGACGTTGATAGTGACCACTTGGACAGCGGTCAGACCATCTGGATCACTGATGGTGATGGTCAGTTCGTATTGTGAGGTTGTCTCGTAGTCCAAACTCGCCGGGCTCAGTGTGATCTCACCTTAAGTATGATACAACAAATCAGTACAAAAATAATAATATAAGTCCACCAACTATTATATTATACTAAGAGCCTTTAATTTCCAGGTAACCAATGTACCAGAGTGTAGAAAGCGTAATAAGTAATAATATTTTCAGCCAGTTCGAAATGTATTGCTAACAACTCGAAGTATATCATGTATATCGCTGCTTAAGCATTTTTACTACATACATGTATTTTGCTGATAGTTTACGCTAAGATACTTTGATGTCTGGATTTCAACTTCTTCTCATCAACACAAACATGATGGCCAACCACTAAAGTATATTAATCGGAAAGATGACATCTGCTATTGGCAAATGTTTTTGACGATGAAATAAACAACGTATAATCATGTGGCTAATCGCTTGAATTATCCATATTTCATCGCGAGTAGACTACTGATTTCTTCGCTGATGGTATTTAGAAACATGTTGAGGGGGGGGTGGGGGACGGAAGGGGTCTGTGGGGGGGGGGGGGTCAAAGTCCCTCAATGCTGACCAATTGTAGGTTGCAAATGTGTTTTATAACCAGTTTAAAGGTGTATTTATTTTACATTGTTCATTTAAAAAAAATAAAAGTCAGGTCTGAGCCCACTGCCACACCTCCCCCAAATAAGCACCTGTTGGGATCATCATAAAAAAGTTAGATAATCTGACTATTAATAGCAGTACCTGTTGAAGTATCAATAATAAATGGAGCCCCGGATGGATCCTCATTGGTGATCTGATAATCCAATACGTCAGAATCAGGATCACTGGCATCTACGTCCATCACAATGATGTTGTTCATCTCATCCTCTGACATATCCACATCATGATCTGATGACGTCACATAGGGAGCTTCATTCACGTCAAGGATGTTGATAGTGACCACTTGGACAGCGGTCAAACCATCTGGATCACTGATGGTGATGGTCAGTTCGTATTGTGAGGTTGTCTCGTAGTCCAAACTCGCCGGACTCAGTGTGATCTCACCTTAAGTATACAACAAATATCAGTAAAAAATAAAATAAGTTCCCCATCTAAGTTAGTCTATGATTACTAGGTGAACAAATGTACGAGAGAGAAGAAAGCGTAATTATAATACAATTTCAGTCATTTGGAAATATATATCGCTGGTTGGCCATTTCCACTACATATTTTGCTGACGGTTTACGCTACGGTACTTTTAATAGTATGAATTTCTGTAATTCTTCTGCATTACCAGAAAGATGTAACAAAAACATGATGATCCACTACTAAAGAATATCAATGACATTTCATTTTGAGAATTGTTTTCACAGTAAAATACGAAATGTGTAATAATTTATGCTTAACTCAACGCAAGTCTTCTAAGAGCAAATTAGTTGTGAGAGAGGAAGTAGGCCTAGCCTACTGATTTTTCGTTGAGTGGGAGCCATGAGGGTTCACTGGAAAATATTTAGGGGAGGCCAAACGGAAGGGTTCTGGAGGGCGCTAAAGGTCTCAAAAAGATTAGAGATTTTAGAACGCCTAAGGAGAATTCTGAGCAGTTTGGCGAGTTGTTATTATTTTGTTTACATTTTTTATTTAAAAAATAAAAACATCAGGTCTAAGGGGAGGGGCATGGCCCAATCCCCGCTAAATACGCCTTGTTGTGATCATCTCACACAAGGGTATAACCGGCCTATTAATATAAGTACCTGTTGAAGTATCAATAATAAATGGAGCCCCGGATGGATCCTCATTGGTGATCTGATAATCCAATACGTCAGAATCAGGATCACTGGCATCTACGTCCATCACAATGATGTTGTTCACTTCATCCTCCGACACATCCACATCATGATCTGATGACGTCACATAGGGAGCTTCATTCACGTCAAGAATATTGATAGTGACCACTTGGACAGCGGTCAAACCATCTGGATCACTGATGGTGATGGTCAGTTCGTATTTGGAGGTTGTCTCGTAGTCCAAACTCGCCGGGCTCAGTGTGATCTCACCTTTAATAGATATATAACATATATCAGTAAAAATTAAAATAAGTTCACCATCTAAGTTAGTCTATGATTACCAGGTTAACCAATGTACGAAAGAGAAGAAAGCGTAATAAATAATATAATTTTGAAATATATATCGCTGTTTGGCCATTTTCACTACACATTTTGCTGACGGTTTACGATACGGTACTCTAAATAGTATGAATTTCTGTATTTCAACTTCTTCAGTATTAACATAAAAATGTAACAAAAACATGATGATCCACAACTAAAGAATATCAATGATTTTGTGTACATTTTTCAATTTAAAAATTAAAACATCAGGTCTGGGTGGGGGGGGGGGGGGCATGGCCCATCGCCCCTTTAAATACGTTTTGTTGTGATCATCCTACAAAATGGTATAACCTGACTATTAATAGAAGTACCTGTTGAAGTATCAATAATAAATGGAGCCCCGGATGGATCCTCGTTGGTGATCTGATAATCCAATACGTCAGAATCAGGATCACTGGCATCTACGTCCATCACAATGATGTTGTTCACTTCATCCTCTGACACATCCACATCATGATCTGATGACGTCACATAGGGAGCTTCATTCACGTCATCAATGTTAACAGTCAACGTCTCCGTGGCTGTGTCCACTCCGTCCGTGACGTCTATGGTCAAGGTGTATGACGTGACAGATTCATAATCAAAGCTTGGAGAAGCCTGGTAGCTGACAACACCAGCTGCGAGAAAGAATACTTTGTGACAGTGTGTGTAAATATATTATAAGAGCAAACACTGTTATATTAGTAAACAGTTGGAAAATATGCCATAAATGTAAATATCTCATTTACACAGTCGTGTAAACATATTTCTGTGTTTGTTGCAGAAACGGTAGTGGCTGTGATTGCAAAGTTATATTACATGACAATACACGAATAAAATTGTTTTAAACCATTGTATCATACAAAGCATGAATAAATAGTGGACTGACTGACTGACTGACTGACTGACTGACTGACTGACTGGCTGGCTGGCTGGCTGGCTGACTGACTGACTGACTGACTGACTGACTGACTGACTGACTGACTGACTGGCTGGCTGGCTGGCTGGCTGACTGGCTGACTGACTGACTGACTGACTGACTGACTGACTGGCTGGCTGGCTGGCTGGCTGACTGGCTGGCTGGCTGACTGACTGACTGACTGACTGACTGACTGACTGACTGACTGACTGACTGACTGACTGACTGACTGACTGACTGACTGACTGACTGACTGACTGACTGACTGACTGACTGACTGACTGACTGACTGACTGACTGACTGACTGACTGACTGACTGACTGACTGACTGACTGACTGACTGACTGACTGACTGACTGACTGACTGACTGACTGACTGACTGACTGACTGACTGACTGACTGACTGACTGACTGACTGACTGACTGACTGACTGACTGACTGACTGACTGACTGACTGACTGACTGACTGACTGACTGACTGACTGACTGACTGACTGACTGACTGACTGACTGACTGACTGACTGACTGACTGACTGACTGACTGACTGACTGACTGACTGACTGACTGACTGACTGACTGACTGACTGACTGACTGACTGACTGACTGACTGACTGACTGACTGACTGACTGACTGACTGACTGACTGACTGACTGACTGACTGACTGACTGACTGACTGACTGACTGACTGACTGACTGACTGACATAATATTTTATTCCAAAATATCCTGTTATATATGACACTAGCGACTGACTGGTTTGTCATTTGTTTGATTTATACTTAGCCTACTAGGCCATGGGTTAGAACCACCCACCATGCACCCCCCCCCCCCCCTCACACACACACACACAATTCACCCACACCAACTCTTTTTTAAACCTTGATATGTCTAAAACATGAAATGAGATGTTACCAGCAAAATATCATGAATATGGGGGGTACCCCTGAACCCGTCTAAAAATAGGGGGTAGAGTTACGCAAACGTCTGTCGTAACTATTCTAGTTTAGCAATCTGCACATGTAATATACCATTAAAAAGGTAATTCAATTTCCGTTCTAATGATGTATTGCATGATGCAGTGGATTAAAGGTTTTTTTCTACAACAACGTTGAAACATGTTTTTTTACAAAATAATCAAAATCGACAACAAAACAAGCTAGTTAACATGGTCAATGGAAACGACTTAATAAAACATAATCATTGGCCATATCTATATTTAACTTATGTGAACCCAGATATGGGTTTTCTTAAAACTGAGTGTCATTTAGATTTGAACAGCGCATATATAATTTTAAGTGAGAGAATATTGGAGCCTTTTTATGAAAATGTGTGTATTTAGGTGGGCTGAAATATAAAACAATGAGCATTGATCGACATTTGAGTGCTAATTATTTCTTGCACTTGTTTTTACATGCTTTGGGTGTGCTGAATTCGAATATGTCGGTTAACATTCTATCTTTGGTGTCTTTCACCTTCAAATAAGCAAAACAAAAAATGCCCGCCAAAACCACATCTGTGTTATATTTTTGTTACATAATATTGAACGATTTCAGGTCTCTGCATGATTTAGAGTTGATAAATTTATGTCTTATATTTTTGATCAAAATGACCACAAGCCCACAATGGTTACCGCCAACACACACATAAAAGCAGTTTTTATGCATGTATGTGAACTATAATGTCATAAACAACATTTGTTTAATGGAGAACTAAAAAATAGACTACGTAATACGCCAGATAAGGTTGCAAGGCATTCGAAACTGTATTTAATCACAGTATATTATAACATGCTTTGATTTGCTTAGTGTTTAAAATGATGTCATTATTTTTATAGGTAATATGTAAAATGGCGTCCATGTTGGATTTTATGATAAGCTATACGTCAGACGATGAACAATAAACACGAGAATTTTTTTTTTTCGGCCCCCAAGTAATACAAAATAAAAAAATTGCGCAATTTCGTGCCAAAAATAAAATAAAGGTGTTTAATTTACATTTTGATAGTCAATATGTTTCTTGTTCATATTAAGGTGAATTTCGCCGCCATTTTGGATTTTTTCACTTACATTTACTCGTCAATAACTTTTATTTCTGGTCCGCTATGTTAACAGAAATAAATCATACTATCGTCAACATTTTTAGCGGTATACTTATAGTAACAATAAATATATAAAAAACGACAGACATCTTGTCTTTACAGGTCAAATAAAGATTATTTCTTTACAAAAACACTAGAAAATACGGGGGTTTCTTTACATTTTGGCAGCCATTTTGTGTTTTGCTAATCTGAAGGTGAAGGTCACCAAATATAGTATAATATCCGACAGATTCGAATTCAGCACACGCATATTATGTAAAAACAAGTGGGTGAAAATGTTTACACAAAACGTCGGAGAAAAAAAATCATGTTTCAGATATCAGCCCGTGCTAAATACAAATATTTTCAAGTAAGGCTTCAATATGTTTTCATTAAAAAAAATCTAGGACATTTATAAATATAAATAGCACTCATTTTTAAGCATAAACATAACTGGGTTCAGAAAATATAAGCCAGATATGGATATGTATAATAATTACATTCTCTGAAGTCATTTTCTTTCACCATGTTGAATCGTTTGTTTTGCTAAACAAGAATAGCTACGACAGACGTTTGCGTAGCCCTGCATGGTGGGTGGTTTTAGCCCATGGCCTATACTGCCTGTTACCAAATGACTGACATGTTGAATTGTACTTACTGCTTGAATCAATGGCAAACACTGATGTAGTCGGTGATACGTCAAACAAACTGTAGGTGAGTGAATCTCCGTCATTGTCAGTGGCATCGGCAGTAAATATGTCAGCTGCTGCTGTGACGTCCTCGTTGACGCTGACACTCTCTGGTAGATTTGTGTAATAGGGTACCTTGTTGACGTTGATGATATTAACAGTGATATCTACGCTGTCCGTTTCTGCCCCGTCACTGACAGTGACAGTTAAGATATACGTATCTGTCACTGTGTCATCAAACTCGTTGGCGTTGGCATCAACGTATACCTTACCTGACAAAGATATCAAGTATAATATTATCCTTTATTTGTGTTATTACTAATTGATTAAAATACAGTCAATCGCATACCTCCTACCCAAGATTGAAGTTGTGATTGGAAGGTACCGCATAACCGTAGGCTACTGGTAGCGCCTTAACCGACAATAGAGTGTTTCACGTCACTCACGCATGGGATGAATGTAGTTACCCTCACCTATAGTTACTCTGGGGACTATCCATTCGGAGGATAGCGTAGCCGCTTTTAAGCAACAAAAACGAGTCTCTGGACGTATTGGCATGCCTGGGGGTAAATCCCATAGGCATGCCCAAAACCCCTTATTGGGTGAGTGAAGGAAAACACTCGCAACAACCCACCATGCCTTATCACTTCACCCTCACATAATCATCTGTTCATCATCTCATCATATGACTGCACTGGTTTTATCGATTACAATGTCACTAAATAACCATTAGTGCAGACAAGTGAAGCAACAATTTACTACTACTATACTACTACCAAAGATTGGTTCATTGTTGGCCCATCGTCTAGGACATCGGCCCAATATCGCATGAGCTTTGGGTCATTGTATCGTGTGTGCATCTCTTTACGCAATTCACGTGGCAGACCCCACCCCCCATCCGACCCACCCCACCCCTCCTCGCCTTTTGTCCCCCACTGCCTATGTTATACCTAGATGTCGCGATAATGGCAAGTGTGACCATTTGTAAGGGGAAATGATCAATATATAGAATTAAATCAGATCAACCTTATAATTAGTTTGAGAAGGAGTGGAATGAAGGTAAACTAGGTTATGTGGCCTGTGGTCATTTACTTTCAAAATTGAAATAGGCCTACTTTTCTTGTCTAGATATTATATAGTGTGACTGAAAATGTTGGTATAGGGTCTATGAGATAAAAAATACCGGGATGATACAGATCAATATGATCCTCTACATAATACAACTAATTCGGGCTTAATATGCTGGGCGATACAACATTAGCAATTATAAAAATATTACGCGAAGTGGGTACATAAACTCCTGGTTATTTGTGATAATGCATCGTAATAATGACCTTTAGCAGATGGCTTAGTTTTTTTCTGAATGAAGACATACACACAATACATAAGACATGGTCTTGTTTTTGGCCATACCGGAAATATGGCGTGGTATGCAAGAAAGATGACACGGGAGATATATATTGCTGCCCAATGAACATTAATAGAGCAAATAATACTAGGTACATTATTATCATATATGTATGCTAATCTTTTTTCCAAACAATGACGGCTACGTTTCAAAACGAATGACAGTAATTAAGGTAATCTGGTTCTCGGTGTTAAATAATCACCTATATTTGTAGAAATGTTGTACAAATGTTACTGCTTTTAGTCATGATGGCATCCCAGCAAACACAAAACATTTGTATAATATTTATACGTCTTTGACGTTGGCCCAATATTGTATAAATGTTATACAAATGTATTGTGCTTGCTGGAATAGCAGGATAGCTCACCGCCGTTATCCACCGAGAAAGGTCCAGTGGGAGAAGCAGACAAGGTGTAGGTCAAGGTATCACCATCGGCGTCTGTGGCGACCACTGACTCCAAGAGAAGACTGGTCACTTGTGTCTCCAGAACATCCACTGATGACGGGGCGGTGCTGATGACCGGAGCAGAATTCACTGGGAACACAGTCAGGACTGCTTCATCATCCCTATCAGTATCATCCGTAGCGCGGATCGTGATTTCGTAGGTTGGATTCGACCCAAAATCAAGGGCAGCCGTGGTGGTCACTTCACCAGCTGAAAAACACAATATTTACAGTATTCCTTACAATAAAAGATACACCATATAGGCTATATGCTTGGTAGTATTGCAATTTTGCATAGCGACTTTTGGCAATAATCTTAGTAAAGTTCTTCCAATGGGCCATACTACATCCGTCATTGTCAAACAAACGTTTTGTATTAAAAGATATAGTGCAATATTTATAAATGAAAAATCATTGATCATTTTACCTTGCAATCTGTGAACAGAGTGCATTCAAATGAGTGATAGATAAGACACTTTTTTCCCAGAGGATCATGCTAGTTTATAAATATATGCCTTATTGTTTTTGTTTGAAGCTGTATATTGCGTTATCTATTCTAGTCCAGCTGTAAATTAAGAAAATGCAAGAAATACAAACTTGACAGCTGGAGGGTTAACCCTTTAACCGCCAAATTATTCAATCTGAATTTTCACCCACTTGAAGTTGTGTCTCGCTGACGCGATCCACAACTTCAAGTGAGTGAAAATTATTCAGATTTGACAAAAGTGAGGTCATCTGTTTTCAAATATTGCTGATTGATGTCACATTTTATCTTCAACATGTTTTAAAGGTGGTGCTTAATGTGCTAATACACATTGAAAAAAACGAATATATGCGACACCGGCGGTTAAAGGGTTAATCGACATCACCAGTGGACTACAATCGTGTATGTGTTTGAGTAAAATTTATATTTATCTAACAATAAATATTTGCGAGTGCTCAGGCTAATTAATTACGATCATTTTTTAACAACTTGAAGTTGTTTGTCGTTACCGCTACAAACAACTTCAAGTAAATGACCATTTGATTTATTTAAGTCGGCGCTTAACCCTTTAACCGCCGGTGCCGCATATATTCGGGTTTTCATTTTTTATTAGCACATTAAGTACCACATTATAAAAATGTTAAAGATAAAATGGGACATCAATTATTAGCAAAACTTGAAAAGAGTTGACTTCCATTTTGTCAAATCTGAATAATTTTAATCACTTGAAGTTGTGGATCGCGTCAGCGAGACACAACTTCAAGTGAGCTAAAATTCAAATTGAATAATTTGGCGGTTAAAGGGTTAAAGGATTTCAAAGTTTTCCCACTTACTAGCTGAATTAATATCGAATGGTACACCCGCAGTCTGGATCGTGTAGGTGATTATATCGCCAGCGTTTGCATCCGTGGCCTCGACAGTGAAAATCAGCGTTCCTATGGTAACAGCCGGATGCACCCCTACGCTTTCCGGTAGGTTGTCGAGAGTGGGCTTCTTCTCTTTTTCCTTCCCCTTTTGTCCATCTATCGAATGCACTGGAACCAGAAGTTGTTTTGTTGATAACTAAACGATTGCATGCCCGCGCATGGTGAGATGTTTATGATTTTGATGGAGAATTTTTTATACATGATTCCGCACTGAATTAATTTTGTTTCATAGTAGCTGATCTGGCAATCTAGACATGGGCCCTTATTTTTTTAGTGCAAAATGTTTGTTAAAGGTGTTGTTTGGGCTGATTCTCATTTGTAACGTAGTAGTGATGAAAAAATAGGCTGTCATTTTTGCTGTAAATAAAATGAAATGAATGGGGCTTTAAACCACCTTTGTACTCATTTGGGCTAAACTGGACCAGGAGAACCTCGTGAGGATGATGAGGTGGATGAGATGACACTGCCCTCCAAACACATGATTCGAAATTCGAGCCCTGGCGGTCTGAGGCCGAGCACGATACCTCCCGGTCACGGAGGCTCCCCGCAATATTGAATCTTTACGGGTGAGCGGGAAAGAAACATTTTGTTACTTTGAAACTTGAAGGCCAGAGTGAGGTTCGAACCAGCGATCTCCTATTTTCCAAGCAGGCAGCTTCAACTACTGCACCAGGCCCCCCGCGCTATTTTTACGTCTCAAATTAATTGAAATTGACCAATTGGCCAGCAGGATATTGTACATCACTTTTTAAATAATGTGAACACAAAACATGTACAGTATATTATATGGATGGCATCATGCACAAGTGGTCTAACCCACATTTTGACGATTTTGAGAAAAAAATTGCGCTGCAACATGAAGTACAGGATAAAACGATCAAATACAAATTAACACAAAAAGGTAACAAAATCAGTGACCAAATGGTCCAACCCTGAATGTGAAACTCGTATATTGATCAAGTTGTTGCTATCAAAAACATATATTTTCATTGTTTTTGGGTTTAGCCCACTTGTGCATGATGCCATCTATATAGCGATGTGCATGGTTCATAATTACCAGCATTATTATAGGCACCACTTGAATATGCAGAAATTGGTCAAAGTAACCTCTTTGCCCCCTCCCCGATGAATGTCTATTTTATTATCAAATTTCTTAAATATTCTAAGATAAAATAACAAATAGTATAGACGTTTGAACAAACTATGAGGCAAAATCAATATCACATCTTTAACAATTCATCCATTCGTGACCTCAAACAGGAGGTCATAGATAAGCCTACTGTTAATCATTTTGCCACAAAAAATCGTCAAACGTCACCAGACTTGTTATTATATATTTTAGCAATCACAATAAATGTAATATAGCAAAACTTTATAAATCACATGTTCACTACTCCGCAAAAACGTGTAGCTTTATTCATGGTACTAGCACCATACTATATTTGTATAGATTCATGTGATAAAAAATAATCAGTGATGTTATTATATTCTCATATGTCATCTTTCCATTTGTCTGATATAAAAATATAAATCAGAATTTTAATATGCTCCTAATTATATTGTTTATTAAATATATATGGAAAAAGAAGGGAATTAAGGATACATCATAACTAAAGTGGTTCTAAAAGTTTCTACAAGCTCTACACGTTCTACAAGTACTTTAGTCACATATTTTTGGCAAGTACATAATATAATAATAATTTATATTATACCTACACAAAATATCTCAATAGTACGAGATCCACATGCACCCAGCTATCAATATAGGGGTACAAACCAAGCATAATATACCTTTCAGCGCAGGGATTGATTGAGAGTTTATTTTTTTCATGACAATTACAGAAGTAATTCACATAACAAATATATGCCTATGAAACATCATGAAATAAAAGGTGACAACAGAAGCATAATGCTTATCGAGGTTGCCACCTGCACAAAATATCAAATATTAACTTGCATTTGTAGTTTTGATAAAAAAGATTTTGAAATTTATTTCACACATGACCCTCTACACCAAATTAAGGTCTCACACATAATAGTATATAACAAGTCAGTAGCATGTGAAAGAGAACAAGAGAATTAGGAGTACTTAATACTTCTAATTAAGTAAAAATCACAATAATAATAATTGCCTCATTGAAACGTATCACCACAACTGCATGCTACATGAAAAATGGTCTCACACATAATCTAGTGAAAACGTCTATAACCAGCCTATAGCTTGTCAAAGGGAAAATAAAATTAAGAGTACATAATACATCTAATAAGGAACATCACAATAATGATACTTTACTCAGTAAGCCTTATCACCACAACTGCATGCTACATGAAACAAACTAGGTGGCAACAGAAGCATATTGCTTATCGGGGTTGCCACCAGATAAACCTTTCATAAATTAACTTGCATTTGTGGTTTTAGAGCAAAATGATAATAAATTTATTTCACGATGACCCGTTGCAACAAAGGAACTCGCACATAATACAATGACAAGTCTATAGCAAGCATATAACATGTCAACAGAAAAGAGTGGAGAGTACATAATACCTCTCATAAGCAAAAAAACACCAATGTAAACCTCCTCACCACGAATCAATTCCCTTGCAAAAAACTGAACTTCATTTTCTTTTTGAATAGATAAATTGGCGATATATTCTTCAGATCAACAGGTAAATCATTCCATAACCTTTTTCCTACATTAGAAGTACAATGTCTCCTTAAATTTGTGCGAGAATAGTTTATGGAAAACATATTTTGCCTCCTACTTGATCTTATATTTATATAAATTTTACAAATATTTTGTATATTAGCAGGAAGAAGATTATGAAAAGCTTTGAACATTAAAATTGACATAGCATACTGGAGTAGATCTGAAAACATAAGAATATTTGAAAGTTTAAATAATGGTTTTGTGTGTTCCCGGTAAAAATCTTTGTGAACCAATCTAATCATTTTTTTCTGTAACAGCGTTATTTTATTTAAAATGTATGCACTGGCTTTACCCCAAATTTCACAACAGTAAAGCATATATGGCAAACATAGACTATTATATAGCATAGTTAAAGACGTCATAGATAACAATCTACTAGCCTTCTTTATTATATAGTAGTTCTTGTGTAACTTTGTAACAATTTGTTTTATATGACTTTGCCAATTTAATTGATCATCAAGTATAACTCCAAAAAATTGGTTTCTCATCTTATCAATCAGCTTATTCCCAATACTAATTTGATTATTATCTTTGTATTTAGTTTTACAGAAAATCATGTATTTTGTCTTAGTGATATTTAATGATAAGTTATTTAAAGCAAACCAATTTTTCAGCTTCATTAACTCATTACAGATAGTTACACTCAAACTCACGATATCTTTACTAGTACAAAAAAAGTTTGTGTCATCTGCAAATATAATAAATTTAAAAATCTTTGATACATTGACTATATCATTTATATATAAAATAAACAGTTTGGGTCCAAGGATACTACCCTGCGGAAAACCACAACAGATATTCATTGCATCAGAGTTTTCATTATTATAAAATACATATTGAGATCTTTCTTTTAAGTAACTGCTTAACCATGAATTAGCTATACCTCTAATACCATATCTGTTTAGTTTTTATAACAACAGTGAATGATCAATGGTGTCAAAAGCTTTTTTTAAATCAACAAAAACACCAATTGTACACAGTTTATCATCTATCGATTTTGTGAGTTGTTCATGTAAATCAATCAGGGCATGACAAGTTGTAGAATTATTTTTGAAACCATATTGGTTATTTGATAGTATATCATTAATCTCCAAAAACTCATCCAACCAATTATTAAAAAGTTTTTCCAATATCTTTGAGCATTGTGGTAATAAAGAAACTGGTCTATAATTTGTAAAAAAATCTTTCTTTCCGGATTTAAAGATAGGAATTACCTTAGCTATTTTCATACGTTCATGGAAAATTCCCATTTCAAAAGAACTGTTAGCTATGTGGCATACTGGTTTGACTATAAAAGAAATGCACTCCTTTAACAAAGCAAAATTAATACCAGAGTGATCCATGGATGTCTTATTTGGACTAGCATTTACAATTTTTAAGACTTCATGTATAGTGACAGGTTCCAAGAAAAATGATCCCTTTAAAGGGTTATTCATAGAATCAAAAATTGATCCTTCTGTTTTTTCAATATTTTTAGCTAATTTTGGTCCTACATTGACAAAAAAATTATTGAATCCATTGGCTACAGCCTTTTTTTCCTTATATATTTTATTATCCAAATTAAACTTGAATAGTGGAACTGCTGATTCAAAATTTATTTTAATAATAACATTTAATGTACCCCATGTTTTTTTAATATTAGATTTATTTTGGGATAAAAGTTCATCATATTATGTCTTCTTAAGATAGTCGTTAACATGTTCTTATAGAGTTTATATTTACTTTCTGCTTTACCTGTTTTTTTAGATAAAAAAATATTTATACAAAAAAATCTTTTTCTTGCAAGCTGTAATAAGGGATTTACTAATCCATGGTTTCTTATTATGTTTTATCTGTATCAGCTTGGATTCATATAGACAGTGTTTGTCTAATGAATTGAGAAAAAAATCAATGAATGTATTATAACTACTGTTAACATCAGTACAATTTGTTATAAAATCCCAGTCTGTATTTTTTAGCTCGTCTATGAATTTATCCTTATGTAACATGTTACGTTTGTGTGATCTAAATGAGTTAATTTGTAAATTCTTGATAGATAAACTGTTGATGATTATTGGGAGATGATCGCTGATGTCAGCTATAACAACACCACTTCTATGTTTTAAGTCAAGCACATTTGTGAAAATATTGTCTATTAATGTTGATGAGTAAGCAGTAATTCGTGTAGGTTTATTTATTAGGGGTTTATATCCTAGCGAAAACATTTTATTGACAAATGTATCTGTCTGCTCATGTTGTTTATATTTGATTAGATCTATGTTAAAGCTCCCACATACATAAGTCTGCTGATTATTATTCATTAAAAGAGCTTCAATACTTGCAGTAAAATCGTCTATGGAAGTGTCGGGTGGTCTATATAAACTTACAATATTTGTAACTTTATTATTTCCTGATTTGATACTAATACCTATACATTCAAAATAACCGTTTTCAACTGTAAATTTGTTTATAAGGGTTGAATCGAAATTGTTATCAACATATAAAGCTACTCCAGCTCCTCTACTTTTATTTAATGTTCTAGGTGAGTTAAATAATGTGTACCCTGTTATACTAAAGGGACTTAGAGGTGTGTCTGATTTTAACCACGTTTCTGCAATTGAAATTATATTAGGTTTTTTATCAAGACCATCGATTAACATATCAAGTTTATCAAAATTTTTGTTTAGGCTACGAGAATTTATCTGCATGATTGATAGCCCATCATTTGACTTAAGAAAATTATTTGTTTGCTCTGTGGAGACATATGAACAGTCTGTCTCAGCGTTTAAATATATATTATTATCTGGATTAATTTCCACATCAAAATCACGGAGATTATCACTTGGCTGTAAAAAATCTACATTGTTATATTTGTAGCATTTCAAATACATATTTTCAAAGTCACTCGGTATAGTTAGCTCTGAAAAAATATAATAAATATATAATAATTTTTCATTTTCAAGATTTTGAAAAGGAAATATTTAATTACAATCAAGACAGAAACATGTTAAACTATCTTGCCTTTGACCATACAAATACTGTTTTTTTAACTCTTTTATACATTTTCTGTGTATCCATTTTGACATAAAGAACACTTTAGCACCTTATTAACTACTTCATTTTTACATGCCCCACATAAACTTGAGGATACCTGATTCATTTGAGCCATAACAAATCAGTCAAAACAAGGTTACCTCTCTTAGCTGTCTGTGATATAGAAGCGGTAACCCTGTGCATTGATTAACGTTGTTTGCTTGGCACACCGGAGCTCTTGGATTCGCCACATTTGTAAACCTCCGTTCGTAAGCTCAAAATTTATATATATATTTATATATACAGTTAAGAATAATGCCAATAACAAAAAATCAGGGAACATGTAAGCATACATTTAACAATCACAACAATTATAATATGACAGAACTGATTAAAATGTTTGTGACTCAAAAATACATCGAGACTAGCACTATTTCCAAGACGTATTTTGTCATGTAAACAAGCTTGTCTACATTGAACATACAGTACATTAGACCACAACAACTGACCATTTGTATAACGACGTTGGTTGAACATTGTATAAATGTTATACAAATGTTTTGTGTTTACAGGATCCATATCTCTTGTTTATTAACTGTAATACTGAATATTATATATATAACATGTAATAAGAAACACAGTTGTTATTGCTGTGAGGTGATCATTAATAGAAAATCAATAAGTACAACAACAACAAAATGTTAGTGTAAAACGTTATGATATAGAGCGAGTTAGTTCAATAATGACGGGGGTCGGCGTCGCCGACGTGGTCCTGTAAAACGCATAAATAGCGTCGAATGTCGCCGTTACTTCTAGGACAATCTCTAGCTTTGTGTTTATTGTCACTTCATTTATTTGCTGAACAATTCTTGCACGCATGCTCGTAAACACAGCTGTCACACAAAAAGCCATCTTTGCTGAAGTTATAGCTATCGCGTACTTCGCTTTTGCACTTTGATCTCCAATTGGGTGCTGACAGCTGTTAGCATGTCGTAATGCAGATCCCGTACAGAGGGAGAAGACCAGGACAAGTTACGATATATCGTAGGCTTCGGATTGGTCGAGATGGCCATCTCGACCAATCCGAAGCCTACGATATATCGCAACTTGTACGAGAATACGGTTCCAGGTATGGCGTCCTTTTTCTATAGTTGCAAACAATTATTCCTCGTAAAGCGCCCGTACTTTGATCCTTATTCCCGTACAAGTTACGAAATATCGCAGGCTTCTGTTTGGTCGATATGACATTACTGCTTTCACAGAATCATGATATCAGGGATATGTGATAGACGGGCTGCTTTCTCTGACTCTGGTATGTCAGTGTTAGTGCAGACATGTACACATCCCGTTACCAGCTCTGTCAGTGTCAGTTTGCCAAACGATACCCCTGCCGTACCGGGGTAATGGACAAACTCGTTTGGCCAAGATATGTTTGTTGGCTTTACTTGCTAGGCTTTCCAATGACCATCGTATAACTCACTTCAGGTTTTTTCTGTGCCGCCTATCATGCCTGAGCCAAGGTATGGAGTTGTGGATGCAAGTGACAGGTAGCCGCAATGGTCGAGATAGACGTGCCCTCGGGGACCGGCAGGGGGAGCAGTAAGCTTCCAGGATCACCTATTTGTTCAGCAGGTATGCCAATATGACTCAGCACCAGGTACCGTCACAGTTGAATTTGACAAACTCGCCGTTGTTGAGATGCTGACATCATTTTGATTAGATTTATGGTTATTATGCTGTAATTCAAGAGCCTTTTGTCCAAAATTTGCATTGCTGCTGCAACTGCTGAAGCAAGTTCCTGTTGCTGCTGTTGTTGCTGAATTAGCTGCAGCTCCACTGATCTTGTATTTCTTGCTTGTGCAGTTTTATCATATGTAATATTTGCTGTACAGGTAATCTATATAAATTTGGAAGTGTATTTCTGCAGTAACGGTTAGAGATAGAAGGTTTTATTCTTTGTTTTAATGTGGCGATTTACAGCAGGCTTGGGTTTAAATATTACCTTTATAACTTTTGATGCCAATTCATTTAGATTGTGTGACCATTTCTTGCTTTAAAAACATCCAAATCGAGAAAGATAGATACCAGATACGCTGGTAGTAACAAAACATAATTTATGCTGCATTCGATAGTTCCCGTGTATTGGCAAGTCTCAGTGAGCAGATTAGGACATAACATTTCCATGTGTAAATAGAAAAAAGCCCGACGTTTAAGCACCCCTTTCCATCGTATGTCCTGATGATTCAAAAAATACATAGGTGTATATACATTTTTTCACTTA